>JABEVN020000093.1:0-111210 GCA_013146195.2 Codonopsis lanceolata
TTTGGTCAATGGGAGACGCTTTTGAATTCAGGGACTAACGGTGACAAACCCAAAGTACAGGGACCAATGGTGCATTTCGCCCTACATTATATGCAATTTCATGGTAAAAAATTCATAACCAGCTTTATGACATGCTGGTTGAGAACCCAGGAGGAGTATCAGAGTGTTATTCGTTTTCGGACTGTAATTTACTTTCAAAGGTATATAATATATTGTGTACCATTAATATCATAATTTTGACTTGTTATTTTTTATTGCCATGGACCACCAATGAAGCCGTCTATAGTAACCATGCACCATATTCTAACAAACTAGTACAGAATCTCCCACCAGCCAAATTAGAATAGTACGAAAGAAGAATAAAAATTGTGTTATCATATTAAACAACGAGTAGGTCTCCAAATACCATCTTAAAAATCTTAATTCATAACACGACCATTCTTCATTCCACAACTCAACCCACCAATATACGGTGAATAGGGTAAAAAGATCGCCTACAAAAAATATCAGTAACATCGTCTTACACAAATTATTATCTTAAATAACCATGTATATAAGATGTAACAACCACGAATGAGACACCTTGTCAATCTTGCAGAACATTGCGCAAAGCCATAATATTTTCTCTAAAATAATGTGCAGAAAAATATGCAATTTAATTTGTAAGTCAACTAAATACAATATCTTGTTTTTATATCTAATAAACAGCGAAAATCAATTGCACAATGTCCATCATTTCCAATTTCATTTTCTTACTTTGACCAAGCAACAAATGTGCAATTGAAGATCACCTCCTTTCATTTATTGAAGTCTAGGCATAATGATCTTTATATTACTGTGATTCATCTTCTTAAGCCTGGGATTCCCTAACTATTTAAATAAGGTCAATGCTATATCTATACCACATTTATTTCATATTAAATCATTTCAAACTCCGGTGGTCACGCTGCACCGTTCAAGAGCACATGGTCAGCTGCCCAGAGAGAGAGACAGAGAAGAGAGGACTAAATGCAGTTCAACTGCCCTAGTACGACCACTAAATGACTGGAGACATGGAAACACCTCTCCATCTGAAGCCAAATATGATTGCTTTCATTTTCAACACTTCATTTAATGTACCAAAATTGCGTGATTACCGGCGACCCCTCCATATTGCGCGATTACCGGCGACCAATTTATATGCTAGTCATCTTGGGGAACGCCAACCTCGACTCGGTCCAACTAAGACTTGTTAATGCAGTGATTAGTCTACGACAAACTCAACTATGCTAACAATAAACTCTAACTTGTTACAATAAACTTAACTCAATGCAGCTGAACAATGCATCAACCAGCATACTTGTGATCGTTCACATGAATTACTTTCCACCATGAAGTTCAACTATATATCAAATCCCATCAAGGAAGGTGACAACATTCGAAATTTCATAAAAATGGATTAAATATTTACGTCGGGAATCCCAGTTATTTGTCACAATAACCAGAATCCCTGAAGAGGGAACTGAATCACAGATATTATTTACTTCTGTGAGCGAGTAAAGAAGGAATACAGAAAAAATTGAACTGCCATCACAAGGTAAACCAAGGAGGTTGGTGTCATCCTAGTTTCTTTTCTTTTTTCTTTTTTTTTTAGATAATTTTTTCTCTCTGCGAGACTATGAGACACACAGTCAGTCACACACAACCAGTAAACTCTTTGACCTTCAGCCACTTCTCACCCATTGACCGCTATCGTGTTGGAAGCTCTCTGATATTGAACACCTATGGATTCAACTTGGCACATGTATAAGGAAGAGAGGGAGAATGAAAGGTCCAGAATGACATACCCCAGATCAGTAAGTGAAGTCAGTCACACACAACCAGTAAACTCTTCGACCTTCAGCCACTTCTCATCCATTGACCGCTATCGTGTTGGAAGCTCTGATATTGACACCTATGGATTCAACTTGGCACATGTATAGAGGAAGAAGGAAAGGTCCAGAATGACATGACATACCCCAGATCAGTAAGTGAATCTCTCCCTATTCAAGAATTTTAGTCCCCATTTAACTTCAAACTTAACATGCTAAAATATTATGATCAATATGAATAGCATCCCTAAACATTTCTTCAGGCACAGTATCAAAATGGGGATGTCTCGGTTCTTTCCATTTGTTTCAAAGAAAATTATTTTCGAAAAACATTTTCCTCATTTTGTAATGCTAGGAAAATACGGTCAATACAAAACATGTTACGATCAATTGGAAGATATTTCATATAATAAGGAAGATATAGGGGGTGCCCGTCTGTAAGTCATCTTCCAAAATGACGCCCCAAGAATGAAGAATCACATTCAAATCACTGGCCAACTCAATTGCTGACCTTCCCCTGACACACGTCAACATCCTTACCACACCACTACATTTCCCCTTCTCTCTCATGCACCCACAAGCAACATTTTTTTTATTTTTTAAAATTATAATTGAATAACACACAATTTATACGGTATGTTTTTATTAAAACTGCTACATAAATTTGCTATATAAATATACGCTATTTATAATATTTAGAATAGTAACTTTTACCAAAGATAATAGTTGTATGAATTCATATTTGTTTTCAGTCACATTTTCAATGCATTTACCAAACACTTGAAAATATTTTCCGAAGCATATAAAAAGAATTACCAAACACTTCGAAGTATAAGATTATCATTTTTTGGAAACCAATTCCAAGAATTCATTTTCTGGAAAGTGTTCTCCTTGAAACAAACGGAGAAGTTGCTAATAATATGGTTCTCTAAGAATATCCAAAGACCATTCTATGATTAAACTTCAGATTTTCTGGGTCCTGCAGGATGGATTCTGGAATTATAATGCACTACAAAAAGTGAATGGACTAATTCTATGATTAAAACTTCAGATTTTAGTCAGGTCCCTCAGAAAGGGTTTATGTGATAAAATATCCAGCCATTCCATGTGGGGTTGAAACTGGCAAGTTGGATTTTCTGCCTTACATTTATAGAAGTACCACTATTATAGGTCTGACAGAGACCATGATCCACATGGGTCTTCAAACTGTCACGTAAACTAGATTATCGACTATTCTCCTGCCTTGTAACCGACCTACTGAAATTCTTGATATTCTGGATCATCATGAAGTTTACCAATGAGCTCTGCTCCTATTTGAACTTACAAAAGGGTAGTAGTCAGCTATGTTGCATGGACACAGATACGTGAACACGGGACACGGGGATACGCAATTTTCAAAAAATGTAGGACATGGGTACGGGGGTAATGTGTAAATATTCAAACTATAAGGACCAAAATGTAAAGAAGCCGGAAGCTACATAGACGCCGACAAGGGAGTCGCGACTTCGAGAAGAGAGATTACAAGTCAGGCAAATCGACGAGCACGGCACAGAAGCCACTCCAGAAGCAGTAAGGCATCGGTTGTCGAAGAGGGTCGGCTCGTAGACGAAGCCTTTGACGATTTCAATTTGAGGGAAAAGGGGCTAGGGTTCAGGTTCAGTCGTGAGTCTCGTGACTGAGGATTTGATATTTGAGGAACGAGACAAGTCGACACTCGACAAATATACCCCCAGCCGTGTCCGAGCTCAAGGGACGTGTCCCGACTCTCTTCCTGCCATGTCCGGATCCGTGTCCGAAACTTTTGGAAATTCAAATTCGCCCCAAACGTATTTTGGGCCGTTTGCCGTGTCGCACGCATATCCATGTCCCGTACATGTCGGACACGGAAAATGCAAGGCTCGCCATGTCCGTGCATCATAGGTAGTCGAGAGGATATACTGTTTAGATCATCATACCAAACTAAAGGGGCGAGATGATTTTCCAGTCACATCAGAAATGATGTGTAGGCTTAGCCATAGACAGTTCAACATGAAGTACGCTGGCGCTGGCAGCAAGGAAAAGATTAGTACGTTTTGTGGGCCACAGCAGGTTACTGGTTTGATAAAAGTGGATCATGTGCAGGCTTCACATCAGGAAGGTCAATAGTTAATGAGGAGGTTGATATGTGGGGATTTTGCGATGGACTATTCTCACCCTGAGCCACAGGGCATCACTCTTCCTCCAAGTACCAACAAAGGATTCTGATGCTTACAAAGCGCCTTATGAGTTGTGGCACATTTACATGCATAAATAACTTTCTTTATAAAGGAATGTTTTGTTTGTAATGTAACTTAAATACTTTGTACCAAAGTCATAGTACATAGTGGTGGCAGACTGGCAGTGAGCCCCAAAGCAGCAGGATGGAGCGTAAAATGACATGTAAGCATGTTACAATTTCTGAGAAAGCTGAAGAAAATCCACTCAGAAGTTCCACACATTAGTTAAAAGATAATGAGCATGATCACAAACAAAAGAAAATTTCACAAGGGTAACAGATAGCACATTCCTAACATACCAAATTCTTCAAAAGCATAGGCAGTACCACTACAGCCTTCTTCTTCTTTCTTCTTCTTCTTTCTTTTGCTTTTTAACAAATTTCAGAACAGAAAGTATGAAGAACTAAGAATAGATGTGTGATTTTTACCCAGGTTACGCCCTCGAAGGCACTCCAGATCCATCACTTGGGAATGATCCACAAATAGATTTATCTGGAGATGACAGGCAAAAACAAGAATGAATGAACATCTACATAAAGAGATCAATGCCTCAAGAGAAGAGAAAAAAATACCTTGGGACCATATTGCTTAATGAACCACTCAGAGGTTTGGGCATTTGATGCTTCAAACATAGTCTCTCTCAAGTCCTAGACGACCTATGACTTTTGCAATTATGTCTGCTCTAACGGAATCAGCACATCTACAGACGCCATCAGCATCAATCATAATCATATCTGCCCCTGCTTCCAGGCATCTTCAGCCCTTCGGATCAAAAGATCCACATCCTCCACGATTTCTGCATGAGAAGGAAGGAAATATAGCAGTGTGTTTAAAGCAAGTATACATTACATATTCACTGAATCAACCTGGCCATAATTCAGCCTATGGCAGAAAACGCTTATTGTGACAAGTAACTACGGAAAATTTGCCAATGGAGTAAATCCGCACAACAGAAGAAAGACCTTCCCACACATATGTTGCAGAAAGAAGTAAAAACTAAAGAAAGAGCATGGTCGAAAAACACCTATTGCGACAAATTCCCACCTGATGTTTCGATGGTATAAAGAGAATTTCAAGTCTCCAAGTTAAAGCAGTTATCAATTAATAACCACACATCGACCAATAACACACATGTTTTTGACTCTCTCTATAGTAAGATTATCAAAAATCTGCAAAAGCCTGCTACCAACACACCTCTCAAACCTTGAAACATCTAGTGGAATCAGATTGATATATTAACACTAAAACAGCCAATAAGTGCATGCAGCTTGAGAAAAAGCTAATTGTTCTTGAGATTTTCAACTTGCAAACCCCTCATTGATGGAGTCAAATTCAATAGACACTGTTTTAAACTATGACACATTAACAAAATCTAATTATACCAGATGTTTTAGGGTGGGAAACACATAAGCCCCGTATGCTCTATCACCACTTGGAGGAATACTGGACTTGTTGAACTTCACCGCAAACTGAGGTTTAGCCTTTAGACCTCCACTTTTAATCAACCGAATAAATCTCAGTAAAGTTTCTTCAGGAACTTCAAGTGAACCAACGTTTAACTCCACTGTGTCAAAACCCAACTGCTTACATTCCTAAAAGAATAGAGCACATGCAAACTATATTAGGATCAAAGTTTTTAAAGTAGAATTAACTAGAAATTTAACAAGCTTTTATCCTCCACACCTCTATGTATTCCTTGAAAGCAGATGGATTCTTTCGAGGCAAGTATTCTGCCCAATCACCTGTACTCACATATACATTGTGTTTATGCGCCATATTAGTCACTTCTTTGATGTAAGACTTTGGCATTAGACTATGAGAGCCTCCAGTAAACTTCAGCCCATCAACAAATTGGCCCATGGACTCAAACATTTCCTGACAATCATAAGAAAGCACTATAAGTTACCAAAACGATCATCTCATTTTCCACAAGTATACTATTACATATAATGCGAATACAATCGAGTGTCTCCCTACCAACTTCTTTTCTAAATATCAAGTACAACCATCCAAAGGTAGCTGGTCCCTAATCCTACACCAGGTAGAAGAAATGTTCCACACTTATGAGTTAAAGACATGATGACACTGGGAATAGTCTGGCAGAAAACAACAGCCATCAATTATAAACCAAACTTACCAGTATGGTAATGATGGAAGGGCAAAGAGAAGATCCACGAAGTGTGGAAATATTTGCATGATTTGGTTGCAATGAATACAATAATTTCCAGTGACACACCTGTGGTTTGAATTTGTCTCACTACCCATCCTTTCGTAGTAAAAATTATTCATAGCGAATATGAACAAAAGGGTGGGCGTTCAGATGAACCCAAACCTCAGGGGAGGGGCACCGGACGTGGAATCTGGTCAAACCCCAGGGGGTAGTTACCCCCAATAGAGTCACAAAGAGACGGCAGCTCTTGCATTTGAGGTTCACAACCCACTGGAAATTATCTTCTTATAGTGCCCTGACAAACATTTATCTTGTCTCACTCTTCGTTCGAGCAATCGAAAAGTCATCTCTGTATCATACTCTTATTCCCGAATACACATCATGAAAGGCTCATTTGTTTGTCTACTAAATCAGACCAACACATTCTAATGCTAAAACAAAGACCTATAACAATAGCACGGAATCAATCCTCATCGCAAGTTGGTCCGTAATTCCACGAGACTGTTCATAATCATTATAATGTACAATGCAATGACACCAAAAATATCGACTTTCCCCGATCCACTAAAATAAAAAATGTGCCCTCACCAAATTCAGATAAAGCGCAATCAAGTCAAATTCCACAGAAACAGAACCAGAACAATTGTACAATAACTGTTAAACAGCAATTCACAACAATTTTGACAATTAGAGATTCAAATTGGCATTGAACTAATCATCAGAACCCGGTAATCATGTAATGAAAAGCAAAGGAAAGGGAGGAACGGACCTGAAGGATATTTTGGGAGAAGAGGGAGTGATGTGGGCCCCGCAGCTCGGTAAGACCGAAACGGCGAGGCTTCTCCGGACGATCTTCATCCTCGAAGAAGCTTTTCCATCCGTACACCGCCATTTCCTTCTTATTTGCAAGTATACTGAGATTATTACGGTACTAATATATGATTTTGTTACAATCTTGCCGGAGTACGTTCATCCAACATGGATTATGGAGTAAGATATCTATAGAAATTGAAGGGACTGGATTTTGTTCAAGAATGTACAAGAACATTTCAGCTGCTTCTAGAAATAAGTTATCGTTTGTCGTCGATCAAGAGTGTTAGATTCAGTATTATCGGTCGGCTTAATCGCTCAGATAATGGCCAATGCTAGGTAACTTTCATCTTGTATTAAAATATGGGTATTTTATGACGTGTTACACTTTTATTTGCTAAGCCAATGTTTAATTCACAAAATATTTAACTAATAAAAATATATCATATTATAAAGTACTTATATTTTAGTGTAAAATGAGAGTGATCCAAGCATTACCCAATTATGTTCCCGAAAACACTAATACCCCCTCTCTCCCAAAATATACTACTTTTTTAACTTTTCACACAAATCAAGAAAACATATTACTAAAAAGATTAAATTGTTTCTATCCAAACATTAATAAGGTATTTTGATATTTTTTCCCAAAAAGTCAAACACAAGTTACGAAATCAATAAATATAGAAAGAATTAGAAAAAAATAAAAAAGTTTCTTAAAAATTATAAAGTGTCATCTATTTTAGAGCAAAAAAAAACTCTCACAAAACGTCATATATTTTAGGAAGGATGGAGTAATAAAGAGGAAAAAAATGGTTAATTTTGCGGTTGCACTTTAACCTATCGTTACATTTTGTCATTTTATTATTTTTTGAGCAAAATTGTAATTGTACTTGAAAAGAGAGATTCAATTTCGTCATTATCACTAACTGTCATCCAATTGCTAACGGAATTATTTTTAGTTTTTTCCCTAAAGGTTTTTTTTTAATATAGAAAGATGCTTAATGATAGTTGAAGTTAAAAATTAAATGATTTTCAGTTTTTAAATTATAAGTTTTTTTTTCTTTTAGAGATTAAAAAATAATTTTTATGAACAAAAAAAGGAAAAAATGAATGAAATATAAAAATTCCATAAGAAGGAAAGATATACTTTGCATAAATAACAAATTAAGAGAAGAATATTGATAATACATTAGCACTCAGTAGCTCACTTACAATTGATCAAAATTTTACCGACTAAGATATAATTATTAAAAATTAATTAATAAAAAATTATTAAATATATTATTTTTTATTAATTTTAATAAATTATTGAATTATTTAAAATAATTAATTTTTTAAATACATTATTAAGAAATATTTTTAATAAATTATTAAATAAAACATATAAGACATAAATAATCAAATAAAATTTAAAAATTGTAAATAAAAAAAAACTATCCTTATAAAAAAGAGTATTATTCAAAAAAAAATTAACACATCACAATTTTCATGGTGGCTATTATAAGTTGAATTAAAAGTTTTTTTTTATTTTTTATAATCTTATCTTTATAATTCTCAATTATAACGGATTTTGAAAAAAAAAACATTAATACATTCTAATTAAAGTGAATTTTCTTTATAAATTAAATTACATTCAATAAATGAGTGTTAAGAACTAGATTTATAGAATTAACTTTTTTCAAAAAAAAATTTTAATTGATTAGATTTTCTTTAAACTTATTATGTTTTATTATTATTATTATTATTATTATTATTATTATTATTATTATTATTATTATTATTATTATTATTATTATATGATCCATTAAGACAAAATGTATATATTAATTAATTTAAATATTTTTCTCTTATTTTTTATTCAAACAATATATCTTTTCTTCTTATTTGTATTTTTATATTTCATTCATTATTTAATTTTTTGTTTATAAAATAGTTTTCTTTTTACCCTTAAAAGCAAAAAAAAACGAAAAATGGACCCCCTTATAATTGAAGAACCAAAAAACAGTCTACCTTTTAACATCAACAATTTAATGATCTTCCAACATTTTAAAAAATATTAGAGGAGACAACTGAAATTAATTTCGTTAAAATTGGATGCCAGTTATGAATAGTTGCGAAATTGCATCTATCTTTAGCAGTACAATGACAATTCCACTCGAAAAATAGTACAGTGACAAAATATAAAGATTCGTCAAAGTAAAGTGGCAAAATTAACTATTTTTCCCATATAAAGGGGTAAGCAAAAGTTTTTTTAAAACCGGACCGAATCAATAGAACCGGACTAAACAAATAAAAATTGGATCAAATTAATTTATTGGTTTGATTCCAGCTTCTAAATTTTGTATAATCGATAATTGGTTCATTCAGTCTCAATTTTGATACAAATACATCGGTTTTAGAACCGATCTTAATATAATATGTTTAAATATATAATAATTAATATTAACTTAAGCGTAAGTATAAATAGTGATGATGCCAAAATTAGCTTTGGGTCGTCCGTTTTAATGAGTATGATATCTGGGCTTGTGTGTATGGATTCGATCTCTCTACAATCTGCTTAAGAACACAAACAACATCTTAGTGAGAGTGCAAGGTTTGGCCTCGCGAAGCCACTCCGGCGTGAGAGTAAGATAGTCTTTGTCAAAAGGTAATTTGAAAAAAATTGAGGTTGTAAAGAGTGTGTTCCTTGTTTAGGGTTTATAGATGGCTATTTATAGGCTTCCAATGACATAGAATTCGTCTAGAATTCACTTTCATAGTTACCTAGTATGTTTAGGAGGAAACTCCTAAATTATAAGCATGATAGGCGGTTGACCGCGCTATTATCGGAGCATATATAGTAAGTGTTTGATCAAGGAAATCTTTTACCCGCCTTGGATAGCAAGTCTTTGAGATTTCTTGCTCGATGCTTGCCTGCAGCGGGCATGGCCTAGTCGCACGACGCTACTCCTCTGTGGTGTTAATGTAATTTTCGGGCATGACCCGCCGGACAAGCAATGCATGTGCTCGACAAGGTTTAGGCCGGATATATCAATGATTTCTATGTATGACACCTTGCTAGCTCTATCCACTAGGCCTTTGGGTCTCACTTTATCGTGCTCGGATCGGCATGTGATGTCCGTATGTGCCTTGCTCATAACCGTTTGGGGCGTAAATCAAATAGTAAATTAGTATTTCTTTCATTTTCAACCATGAACATTCATTAATCTTACAATGGGTATATTCGGTCTAATCTTGGAAAATATCATATTTAATTGTGTCGGTTACATTTTCAGTGAGGTTCTAGGTGCGCCGCCGCCTAGCCTGGATGGGTGCGCTGCGTTGATGGACACCACGCCTCGTTCCACCCTCCCTTGTTTGGGGAAGACGCGAAATCAAAAGTGCGAGAGGAGGTCGTCTATGTTAACGTTTGAATGTGTCTCGCTTGTCTTTAGTGGATTTTATATCCAATATGGGAACTTATGGTTTCCGCATCAAGTTATCCTTTTTAGATACGGGAATGTATTACCATTCCCATTTTCCCTTTTTATGGGAAAACGATACCAACAACTAGGCTAGATCACTTATAACCCATGGGTATTTATTTTGGCGGAGTTTGACTGGGTTTTGAGAGGGCTTCCACTCCATTCTCGCACCTCTCGCACTAATATTATTGAAAGAACGAAGGAGCAGAGCTTCGTTGCGATTCTTGATCGCGGAAAATGAACACCGAAATGAGGAGGTCAAGGCTTCATTTATAGTGGAGAAGGTGACTCGTCGGGAATTCTTCAATTTGTTCACCGCTTTAGTGACTTGTACCTCGAGCATCAAGCCTTGTACCTTTTCAATCTGAGAGAGCTACGTAGCTTGCATGGTGCAGCTAAGGAGACCTTTGTGCGGCACCATGCATACTATTCCAGCCATTTTTTGCACTTTTACCCCACGCAGTTCTCACTATTTCGTCGCATCCTACTTTTCCTTTTCGCATTTTTGACTCAGTAACTTGACATTTGTTAAGTTTTAACAGTTCTTGATATTTTATGTCACATAAAGTGGAATGCGAAATTGGGGTGTCTAGGCCCCTCAACGATGCGCTTACTGTAACCCAAGGCTTAATGAATAGACGAACATCGTTGATAAACAAGAAACTCTCCAATTTCGTTCGTTAAGAATGAAAGAATGCAATTGGTAGCAATTATAATGCACGCTATCATGCTATCCAAACTCCATAACCTAGACATTTTTAGTCGTTTATAAAAGGTTATCGTAGTTTTAAGCGTATATGAATTTAAAGCCGCTGATGGACCTACTAATGTAGGCCGCCACGTATTCTTATATTAAAGCCGAAATGACCAAACGTAGTTCGCCAAAAAGCTAAACTACAACCAAGTGAGGATCATGTTCTGCTCGGTCAAGCCCGATCGAGAACACACCGGAAAAGATTTTTGTGTTTTCGAAAAGTCGTATTCTCTCGGTCCGAAAGCGTTGTCAAATACTGTATGAAGATTTGAATGTTTTTGCCACCACATTTCAACCGTCAATACCTTGTCGAAACATGTTAAGAATTTTCAAAGTTGTGTCTGGCCGGTCGCCGCCTTGTTTCCAAACATAACCGAAAACTTTCAAATATCTAGAAAACCGTACTGACCGATAAAGATCCGTCAGAGCACGACAAAGTAAACATTCTTCAAGTATTTTCGAAAATTGTGAGGTGGAAAACATTCTTTCCTTTTTTCCTCTCTTTTTTTTTCTTTTCAAATATTCCTATCTTTTTTTTTTTTGAAATATTCCTCTTTTTTTTTTTGTTTTTTTTTTGAAATATTCTTCTTTTTTTTTTTTTTTGTTCTTGAAATCAATACTCATTTTGAAAAAGAGTTTTTCTTTTATTTGAAAACAAAGAAAAAGTAAACAAACTTTCCTTAAAAGGAAATTATTCTAAAGTTAAGGTAAGCATACCGTACTGACTTACCTTTTGTTCGGTGGTTGCCGCCAAGCGACTTCATTGATCTTGGCATTTTTGCCACTCCTTGGGAATTTATTCTTCTTCTTCTTCTTTTTTTTTTTTTTTTTTTTTTTTTGATCTGGCTGGGGATATTGTTTTCTTTGTCCTCCTCGGTGAATGGTTGCCAATTTTGGTTAACAAGATTAACTTTGTTAATTCTCCGTTAGACTCACGTACCATTTTGAAAACTTTGAAATCGAGGACCAAAGTGTCGCAACTTCAAACTTTGGAGGGAGGAAAGGGAAAATTTCCCTTTTCCTTCCTTTATTATGGACGGAGTGGAGGAGAGAAGTCCGCTTCTCTTTTCTTTCTTCCTTCTTTTCCTTTCTTCCTTCATCCTCCATTGTTGCTGCTGCTCGCTGCTCCTCTTTTTTATTTTCTTTATTTTCGCCATTTTCTCGATTTTCTTCCGCCAATTTCAATGTTTTACTTAGCGATGGCATCTTCTTCACAATCCAGAAGGGGAAGGCACCGATGCACCTGACTGGCGAGGAGGAGAAAGCCCCCTCGCTTGGTCCGAATAAACTCATTTACCGGTACTACTAATGACTGGGCAACATTTTACGAGATCGAACACCACGTGTCCAATCTTCCTCTCACCACTGTGAAGATTTTTCCTTTTTTCGATATTTTCCCCTGGCTATATTTCGGATTCTAAATTTCTACACCTTGTTTGGAACCTTTGAGCACTCTCGATTTTATTAGTAATGCATATGTATGTCATATTTATGCCTAAATGATGTAATTAAATGAATCAAGTATGTTGATAGCAACAGATCCGACCGAGGACGATGGTTGTAATAATAGGAAAGAGTCCGGAGCGACTTATTGGCTCGAGTCCCGGTTCGATGCACTTCTTTCCTTGGGAGGGCCTCGGAGGGTCATTATTCGCTACTTTGATGTTCAGCCGCCGGATATTGATGGTTTCCCCCTCATGGTGGATTCTTTGTATATGGGCGAAGCGGGTGAACCGTCGCACGCTCTTTTTCTAGTGGCTCTAGTGGTGCCTCCTCAGCCTCCTTCTGGGTGATAGAGCCCGATCGATCGCTTCAACCTAGGCATCAAGATTGGGAAATACCTCGTTCCTCGATAGACTATCCAATGATGGCATACGAGGATTTCACGAGATTAGAGCCGCAAGCCGCATCCCCCTCCTCATGCTCATGTTGTGCCCAAGCTGCATTCGATGCTTTCTCGCCAGTCGTGGTCGTTTACTTCATTTCTCGACGGAACCTCGATGTTTACAGAGTCTCGATGATATTTTCTACTTTCTAGTATGAGTGGGGTGGTGGCTTAGTAGAGCAAAGTTCTTCCCCGATGTCGAGATCCCTGAGGAGGCGTCGCCTCGAGCAGTGCTCGCTCGGTAGACACATCCACCCTTATTGTCTCTTTTCTTTATTTTCTTTTATTATTATACATTTTTATTTTTATTTTTTGAGACTAACATTTTTTTATTTCATTTTTTAGGTGAATGTGTCTACTTATAAGAAACTGCCGCGGGCTTTTTCAAAGATCGCAAGTTGTCGCATCGAAATTGGTCGATGAATTCTCTCATAGGGGAGCTCATGTGGCGACCTGCACGCCGAGATGACGATGATGATGATGATGATGATGATATTGGGTCGAAATGCCGCGTAGGGGGTCGGGATCCAAAATCGTGGCACAACGGTCAACGGGGTCATGGGTGGTGGTTTTCCCGTAAGCTGCCGTCCGAGCACATTAGCTTTGGATTCCTACGAATATTAGTATCTTTCCTTTATATATATATATATATATATATATATATATATATATATATTCTTAAAGAAACTTGTACAAACATTACGATATAATGCAATATAATGTATATGATGCAATATGTTACACATGCAAAAATAAATTCACACGTAAAATAAAACTATACCTGACATCTAAAATGTAATGACACGTTGTACTTTAAGGAAAATGATTTATAAGAATACACCTTGGATTAAAGCGGGCTTTTCGGGTGATATCGAACGGAAAAATCAACCGAATTTCTTATCCTTTCAAGCGCCCCGCGCTATTGAGCCCGTGCTCGTAGCAGTTTTAGATAGGCTTTCTTTTCTTTTCACGATCGACGCGAGAATAGCGAAATGTCGGATCATCAAACCTAGATACCGGGCGGGAATTTCACGGCATAGTGGATATTCTTGAGTATCGCTATAGGGACCTATGGTGCGGCACCAAGAAGTTTCTTGGTGGCACCATAGTTTTCCTATGCATCCATTTTCTTCACTTTGCTTGGCACTGCACCGAAGCTGTCGCTTTCTCAATTCTGGTATAAATTCGACAGAAAACGAGCTCATTCTTAACCAATTCACTTCGTTCTTTCTTCCTAAATTCACCGACTTTACATGCTTGCCTCGCCATAGCTCTTTTCACCATAACAACATTTCTCGATCTCTTATAAATGGCCGCCCGTATTCCTACGCTCACGAAATTGAGATTTACTAAAATGCCCCGGATTTTGGATCCTTTCTTTGTGATCGGCGAGAGGATTGGTTTGAACATCTTTTCGGGTTCAGTGCCTTACGTCCCGGCGGAATGTCATAATTAATGGGACATGTTGAGGGAGCCGCCGTGTTTTGGTCTCCCCGAGGATCACTTGTTTAATTTTTGCATGAACGAGATGTGTCCCACATTTAAGGAGTTCTGCTATCTTTGGGGTGGCACCTACTCGTCGGATTGTGGTACCCGCCATGGCGTCCACATGGCTATTTGGGAGCTCTTCAATTCTACCCAGTAGTGCTACTCGTGGATTCTTGATGGGGAATCTTTTAATTTGATGATTCTTCTGGAGCCGGAGCCTTCATAGAATCTGAGGGAAGATGGCGTGGACTATCACCGCGTAGATGCCAGACTTTTTTCTTTGCTTGGTAGGGAGATATTTGATAGTTGGTCTACCGGATTAGTAGATGGCGGGTCGTGGACTGGCATTATGTGCCTCGGGATCACCGGGCCGAACATTGTTCAGGTGATTTTAGCGGAGACTTTCGCGAACTGAATGCTTCTTTTGGTAATGAAGCTGTTCCCTAGAGTAGCCCCATTCGATCCACATTTGGCTAGAAGAGCACTTCGCTTTGGGTTCGGGCTCCGTGCCGCTTGGAGCTCCTTAAGTTCCATCATTTTATGGTATCTTGCGGAGCACTTTTCCCAGACTAATTATTACGAGATTGGTAGGCCGATCATTTCTATCGCCGGGGCTCAATGGATATAATCTAGGTTGTCAAACCTTGGGAGATCAGGCTTTTTCTTTGACTCAGATGAGTACAGTCAAGTGGTCATGTAAGGCCTTTATCGGACTTCTTTTTACCAACAGGATTTGGATCTTGCGGCAATTTGGAAGGGAACAAGTGATTACGGACACCTCCGTCCCTATATACGTGGGAAGGAGCTTACCAATGATCGTCTCAGGTCCCACTATCTAGGTATGTGGCTCGGAGATCTTTGAAAGACCGGAGGTAGCATACCTATATTCGATTATATGCTTACGTCCCTTGGGTATTTAGCATGGGTTATGGTAGGCTGGCGAGGGGCCGTCTCGCGCCATCCGGCATGGATTGAGACATTCTTGGCCGTCATATAACCAATGGAGTGGATGCTCGCTGCTGGAAATAGGTGAGGACATTGATAGCTCGGGGTTGGTTGTTCCTCGGGCTCTGGAGGGAATTTCAACGGGTCCATGGCCTTAATACTCGACGGCCCTGGACCGGATCTGCGGGTCCCAAAGAATATATCCCGCAGATTGAGTGATGTTGGTCAACAAAGATAACCCATAGGGAACAAAGCAAGCCTACTCCTCCTCCTCGGGGGTTGGGGTACGCTGAGACCGGTGGTCACGAGCCTCCGGTGAGAGCTTGGCAAGTGCATGGGACAACCCATAGGGAATAAGAGATAGATGTTCCTCCTCCCCCACCGTATGGGGTCTTGGTCTCGAAATGATGAGCGGGTCAGAGCAATACGGCCGCCTGGGAGAGCGGGGATGCCGATGATGAAGAGGGAGACACATCTGGTGGCTCTCATGCTTGATGAGTCTAGGGCTTCTTCGCCTCGCAGAAGGAGTATATAGGCCCACTTCGGTGGGCCGCCCTTGATGGACTCGGTGCTAAGGCTGCAAGAAAAGGAATCGTTTCGGGGAACAACAAAGGGGTATAGGCGGTATATATAATATGTACAATGCAAATAATGTATAATATAGGCGTCTTAGTAAGTATTCCTAAGTTGCACCTTAGGACCTGTAAAATTATATTTTTGTGTTTTAATATGAGTTGTTTTGTCGTGGTTTTTCTCTTAAATCGTCCGTCGAGCCTCGATGTCTTTGTCAAGATCTGGAGGTAGTACGTGAGGGCTTCAAGTAATGCATTCCCTCTCCTTTTGTCTCCTTATTATTTTATTATTTATTTTTTTCATCATTTTTTTTTTTTTATTATTATTTTATTATTTTTTTTGTATCATATTTTTTTGCTCTAATTTTTGCCTAGGCCGCCCTTTCGGGTTTTCAACTTAGCGAGCCTTTATTTCTCTTTTCATTTTTTTTACTTTTATTTTTTTTATTTTATATGCCCTAACTTTTGCCTAGGCCGCCCTTTCGGGTTTTCAGTCTAGCGGGGAGAGGGCGCATTCTTTGGATAGGATGGCTCAGCGTAGTACCTCTTGAGTTTGTTGAGGTTGAAGGGCTGGACAAGATCTTCCCCATCCTAGTTTGTGAGAAGCACGACACCTCGATCGGATCTCCTTAACGATGTACGGTCCCATCCAGGGAGACTTCCATTTTCCCCTAGTATCAACATAACTAGGGGGTTTTTCTCGAAGCACGAGGTCTCCAACTTGGATATCACGGCCTTTGACTTTTTTATTGAAAGCTCGGGCGATACGCCTTTGATATGCCCGGGTATGCTCCAAGGCTAACATGCGTCGTTCATCAATTAGGGACAGTTCTTCGTCGCCCTTTGACCCGATCAACCTACGCTATATCAACTTCCATCATTACTCTCAACGATGGAATTTCCACTTCTATTGGTAGTACCGCTTCCATGCCATATGCCAAAGAATAATAAGGGGTAGCCCGGTGGGTGTGTGGATTGACGTCACGGTAGCCAGAGGGCTAGTGGCAATTTTTCTCGGCCGCCTCTTCCTGTATCGACCATTTTTCGATGATGTTCTCGAGAGTTTTGTTGGTACGCTTCAACGGCACCATTGGCTTGTGGTCGGTAGGGGGAGGATTTGTGTCTTTGGATCTTGAACTCGTCAAGCAGACGGTTCACGTCCCCTTCAAAATGAGAGTCGTTGTCGGAGATGATCTCGAAAGGTACCCCATAGCGGTATATGATATTGGCCCGAATAAACTCGGACACCTTTCGGGCATTTAGGATCTTGTAGGAAGAAGCTTCCACCCACTTTGTGAAATGTAATCGATGGCTACCAGACGTATTCATGGCCATTGGATCCCTTCGGGTGAATTTGGCCTATGACGTCGATACCCCATGTTGAGAAAGGGCCGGGGTGTGAGTTGTATAGGGCGTGTGGGGGCACACCGTAGATTAGCAAAGCGTTGACATTTGTCGCAATGTCGCACCCACCGAATACACCGGTTTCGCGTACTCGATAGTACCCCCGCCGGATGATTTTCTTTGATAGCATATGGCCATTCATGTGGGGCCCACAGTACCACCATGTAGTTGATCCATAATTTGCTCGCTTTGGCCTGATTGACACATAGTAAGTTGAGGCCTTGATAATGCCTCTTATACAAAGCCGCCACTATTGAGTACAATACCAGGGAGGCCGATCTTCGAGGGAGACTCTTCCCCTTTTTGTCTAAGCCAGAGGATAAAGATTTAATAATGTCTCAATGAGATATGGTCTATTTCCTTGATTTAAGATGTCAAGATACCGTGGTTCGTGATCTATTGTGTTGGTGAGCTTTCTGCGTTGATTTTTATTATTTGAAATTCAGTTCATGAATAGGAGATGACCTTAGATTAGATGATTTAGTTCTTCCCGATAGACTATAAATGGAAGACATGATTTGACTTTAGTTTAGAGAATCGGACCAATGAGTGCAGCCGGCATCGGCGAATTGATTCCTATCTATTTGGTAATAACGAGATAGAACCAAATCGGGCGGCCCCATCGTATTAACTTGGCATGATTTTGAGAGGCCGCAGAATGAGATCCCGGTCCGAATTGATTCCATCTTCCTTCGACTGATTTATGATCGGCCGAGTCTCGTAGACTTCGAGATCTTTAGCTCCCCTTTGGAGAGCTTCTTCTAAGCCAACAATACAGCTTCATATTCCGCCGTATTATTTGAACATTCGAACTCCAACCTTATAGCCGAGCGGAGTATGAGAGTCACCGGATCAATTAACAGATTCCTATGCCAAAGCCTCTTTTGTTTGCGGCTCGTCAAAGAACATCCGCCAACAGTGTCCTGGTCGGTGATTTCCGTGATACCTTCATCCGGGAAACCAGGCTCGGTTGCATCTTCGGCCTTCAAGGTAGATCGGCTAAGTGGTCTCGCAATGACGCCTCCCTTGATAGACTTGAGAGTGACATAAGTTATGTCAAACTCATTAAGAAGAAAGGACCACTTGGCTAGTCCGTTGGATAGTGATGGTTTACCACCGAAGATGTATTTGATAGGGTCCATCCCGATATGAGCTTGATGGACCTTCCTTGGAGATAGGTTTTGAGCCTCGAGTGGCCCGACTAGGCCTGCCTTTTTCCAACGCCGAATAGTTTAGCTCGCTTCCTTGTAGCTTCCTACTTATGAAATATATGGCATTTTCAATGTAGGAATCTTCTTTCTCTTGGGCGAGCATAGCCCCTACCGATGTGTCGTGACGGTTAAGTATATGAGGAGAGGTTTATGTGTATGGGGTGGAGCTAGCACAGGGGGATTGGTAAGGTAGGCTTTTATTTTCTCGAAGGCTAGCTGGCACTTTGCGTCCCATACTTGGTCGGTATTCTTTTTTAGGAGTTTAAAGAGGGGCTCACAGTGGTGGTTAGTTGTCGATGAAACGGCCGATGTATTGCAACCGGCCTAGGAAGCCTTTGACTTCGTTGGGAGTTTTTGGTGTGGCATTTCTAGGATGACTTTGATCTTTGCCGGCTCGATCTCGATGCCTTGCTCGCTTACTAAGAATCGGGACCTTTGCCTCTGGTAACCCCAAATGTGCATTTGGTGGGGTTAAGTTTCATCGGTGCTTCTCGAGTCTTTCGAAGAACTTCCGAAGATCTTTAATGTGAGCACCGTAGGCGTCGGAATGCATGATCATATCATCAACATAGACCTCCATCTCTTTATGGATCATGTCGTGGAAGAGGGTGGTGGCGACCCTCCGTAAGTGGCTCCGGCATTCTTTAATCCGAATGGCATGACAAGTGTAACAATAAGTCCCCCAAGTAGTAGTGAATGAGGTCTTCTCCCGGTCTTCTGCCGCCATTTTGATTTGGTTGTAGCCCAAAGATGCCGTCGACGAAGGATCGGACTTTGTGAGCTGCGACGACATCTACCACAATATCAATGTTGGACGGGGAAGTCATCTTTAGGCGGCACGCTTTGTTGAGGTCATGGAAGTCTACACAGATTCGACTTTCCCGTTGGGCTTGGGAGGCAGTCACTATATTGACGGCCAGTCGGGTATTCAACTACCCGAATGAAGTTGACGCTTTGTTTCATGATTTCTTATTTGACTTGTAGTGACCATTCGGCTTGATGCGGCGGAGCTTTTGTTTGATCCAGGCGAGCATCCTGGATATGTGGGAATCCGGTGCTCGACTATAGCCGGATCTAGGCGGGCATATCTTCGTAAGACCGTGCAAAAATGTCTACGAACTTCTTTGAGGAGATCAATAAGTGCCTTTCTTTACGTACCTTGGAGGTAGCCGCCGATTCTCGATCTCTTTGACTTCATTGTCCACCCCAAGTTGATAATGGACAGTCTTCAAGATAGCAAGGAATGACCTGTTCTTGGTACTTGACTAACTTTGCAAGCTCAAGTAGATAATTTTTATCTTTTGGGTCCATTTTATTAAATGACTCATTATCATAATAATTATTATTTAATGCGTCTTTTAAAGTAGGTGCAACTAAGGAATAAGCAAAGACATTTATATTATTATTAAAAGCATACTTGTGGGCTTATTACATTATTGAGGACCCGGGTTTAAGATCCTCAACTATAGGTAGCGGATTGGTAGATGACCAATCCGTAAAGCTAGGAAAGGATCGGGATAGTATATCCGGCGGTCTAAGTCTGCGGTGTCGAGCGGACCGGTCGTGGTGTACCAATTCTAGAGGCTTATTAGAAATAGACTCGAACTCGCCAGGAGCTTTTTCATAATCGCCTCGTCTATCATACCCGTAAAGAAAGTTGTCTCCTCCTAACACTTATTGGGAAACTCCTTTATTGATCAACGTATTTTACAAAGACCTTTATTCATACTTAATTTAGACTAACTTACTTTTCTTAGACCTCCTTGGCTTGACTTGTTTCAAAGATTTTCGTACTGCCACCGTAATTTCCTTGTTGTCGATGAGATCCTCGAATGGCGTCTCGAGCATGTAACACTAATCGACTAAGATGACCATTGCATTGATGATACTCACAAAACTGAGCATGGTTCCAGGTGATGGGCAAGGGTTTGGGTGGACGATAATTATCCATGGGTTTCAGTATCCCATGGGCACACAGTGTTCGGAGTATTTCGGATCTTGGGGCGGGCAAGTCATCGTAATATCTTTCTTTTCGACTCCTTGGCTTTGATACATGGCTAGGTCGGGTTTGGTCAGGCAGCTGAGCGGGGTTTTCTTTTTTTTATATAGTTGGAGCGAAATTGGCTTGCACGGACTCGGCCTAGTAGGGATTCCTTTTCTGGTATGCAAATGATTCTTTTTAAGTTCCCCGGGATCATGTGGAAATAGGTATCTGAAGGATCAAAAGGGGAATGATTCTCTTGGTCGTGGTAATAGGCATTCAGGTAGGGAGGATCAAGGTTGATTTCTGGAGAATATGGGTTAGAGCCATGGGTATTAGAAATCATTTTTCCTTGAGCAAGGAGGTCATCACCGGGTTGGTGGCTGGCATTTAAGGGTTGTTTGGAGGCTTGGAAAAGGATATTTTCTGTGGTATCAGGGGAGTTTATTTCAGGAGAGTGGGAAGTATTAGGAGCATATTTTGGAATTTTGGCATTTTGTGAGAAAATGACAAGAGTTTCTGAAAAACTGGCCAAAAGGTCACTTACCACCTGATCCATTATTCTTTTTGCATGGTCATCCAGTTCATTTCTTAACCAAGCCTCAAGCCCATGAGGAGGTGTATACGCAGGAGTTTCCCCTTCTAATTCCCAGATGTTCCAGTTGTCGCTATCCCCTGTTACAGCTTGTTTGTTCCTTACTGCCATATTGCTCGGATTTGTATCATCTGAACTGATTCTGCCCTTATCTGATCTGAAACTGATACCATCTGATCTGATTTCTGCACTACTTTCCCGTATCAACCGGCCAGTACTATCTCTGCCTTTCCAAATTCGGGCCAGATTTTTGAGGAAAATGGGGTTTTTGAGGTATCAGAAGGCTGGCTTGAGGCTGTCTGGGCTTTGGAGTACAGTGTGCTGTTTATTAATATTTTATTATTGTTATTATTTTTTTGTTCCCTACAATTGACCGGATAAGCACCCGCTTTATTTTGACAGTCTCAGGACTTTTCTTGGAACAGTGGATTCTTTCTCCAGATTATAGGACCAACGTATTCCACCTGTCTTTCGACTCCCTAGGACCGGACTGGTCCCAGGCGAAGGGCCTATACTCTTTCTAGGATCCACCATCCGAAATGGTCTAGGTCGAGCATCAGAGAATTATAAGTCAGCCTCTGTTTGTTATCGATATTTATATTCTTTTTTTTGTGCGCACTAAATATATTATTTTTGAACTTGCACATTTTTTTTGATATATATATATATATATATATATATATATATATATATATATATATATATATATATATATATATATTTTTTGATGATTTTTTTGACAGAGCCGGCTCATAATCTAGAGATGCAAAAACCGGTCGATGTCTGAAGTGTCCTGAAAAACTATATGCATTCTAACGTTGGCTTATGCAAGGGGTAGGCTGGCCGTGGTGTAGGGTAACAGTTCGGAATATTCCTATATGTGTGCACGTGTGTGCGGTATCTAGAAAGCAGTAAAGTCTTTATTTATTTACAGTTATATGAACAGAAAAATAAGATAGATATAGCCTGTCTTGCTGTTATATGTGGATTTTCTCGGTTTTTTATTTTTTGAGCGCAAACAAGCAAGCACACCATTTTAAGAAATATAAAGAAAAGTGGGGAAACTATCTATCCCTATAAATTACAAATTTTGGTCCTATGTCCCCAAAACAAAATGACAGAATGAATGCAGATATGTATAAATGTACAGAATAAAATAAAAAGGAAAATAAACTGAAAGAAATAATAATATAGAGCCGAAAATAAAATAAAGCCCGGCTCTTTTTGTTGTGCTGCCCGGAATTTATTTGTATCATAATATATATATATATATATATAAATTTTTTTTTGACTTTTCGATTTTTTTATATATATATTTTTTGAACTTTTTTTATATTCCTAAACACACCTGTAACAGTTATCGGAACGAAATTGTTGCAAGATAGAGGATCATATCCACAAATATAAACACGGATGTATAGGAACACTATATTCAAATGCATAAATTAATATAACAAGCATACTGCAGCCAGAAACAAATAAAAACAAAAAGTTTTATTTTATGAGTCTAGCCCTCCATTTTATTTAAAATAAAACAACTCCCCAAAGAAAGTCGCCACCGTGAGGTTCCTGCGACTGCGCCCTTTGGATAGGGTGCGATGCGGTGACACCACCGCTTCGCTCCACCCTCCCTTGTTTAGGGAAGACGAAATCAAAAGTGCGAGAGGAGTGTTGTCTATGTTAGCACATTGGAATGTGCCTCGATTGCCTTTAGTGGATTTTGTATCCAATATGGAAACTTATGGTTTCCCGCATCAAGTTATCCCTTTTTAAGGGGATACCAGGATATGAGAATGCATTACCCTTTCATTCTCATTTTCTTTTTTAGGGAAAACAAAAAGTGCAAAAAAGATATTGCGACGCCCCACTATGGATTTTATTAAAAATAGCCTTATGGCTCATTCAGATCACTATGGGAGCTTTGGGTTTCCGCATCAAGTTATCCCTTTTTAGGGGATACCAGATATGAGAATACATCACCCTTCCATTCCCATTCTCCCTTTTTAAGGGAGAACGAAAAAGTGCAAAGAAGGAGTGTTGTGAGGCCCCACCGATCCGAAAGTTTTAGAGTCGCCATCTTTATTTTAAGACAAATAAAGCAAAACCAAAGAAAAGAAAAAATAAACCGTAGAAAAGAAAACGGGTTCGGAGGCTAAGTTACGAGTTGGGAAGGTGCTAGGCACCCAACTCGCCCTTTCGCTCAAAAATGGTTTTGGTCAAGTATGCTTATTGTTATATTTATTTAGCAAATAAATAAAGTATTAAAAGACGAGAAATTAAAACAAATACATCCATGGCTACATTATTTACGGACTCGCAGCCATTTCCTTACAATAATTACAGACATATTTAAGAATATTTGGTCATTATAACGGCTCTTTTACATAGTATTTCCTATTCTAATCCGGGCAGCACAACGACTTATATTGGTTACATTGTGCCGGATTTAAATAACAACTTTAAAAAAATAATAAAAAGACGGAAAAGTAAATAAATAAAATAAACAACGCCCTTAAAGGCTTTACCTTTAGAGCGGTGGTGTGCTCGCTATCTATCCGTGAGAGAGGAGTCTTTTTTATTGTTTGTTGTGTGGTTGTTGTTTTGATTTGGGTAGAGTGATTGCGTATTTCTGAGACTTTGGGCTTGTCAACTCGGGCAGAGTGACAACTTATTTTGGTAGGTTTTGGCCTTTTTGGTTTGGCGGAATAACAACTTAGTTTTCTGACTTTTCAGCTCGTTACTCGGGCAGAGTAACAACTTACTTTGAGATTTTTGGACCGGGGAAGTGAGGTGGATACTTAACAACTAGGCTAGGGATCACTTATAACCTATGTATATTTATTTTGGCGGAGTTTGGATAGGGTTTGGAGACTTTAGGGGTTTCCACTCACCTATCTCGCACCTCTCGTACTAATATTATCGAAGGAATGAAGAGGCAGAACTTCGTTGCGATTTTTATCGCGGAGACTGAGCAACTGAAATGAGGAGCCGGGGTCTCCTATTTATTCTCGAGGAGCAGGGACTCGGCTGGAATTCTTGAGTTTCTTCAAGCTGTTTCAATCAGTTGTACCATGAGCTTCAAACCTTGTACATTTCGGCCACTGAGAGAGCTACAGTGAATTCCCATGGTGCGGCCAAGGAGACCCTTGGTGCGACACCACTAGCATGATGTGGTGGCACCAAGGCCCTTGGTGCGGCACCATTAGCACATTTGAGTTTGATTTTTCGCACTTTCACCCCTCGCAGTTCAATGTTTCGCGCATCCTGCTTTCCCTTTCGCATTTTTAACTCATGTAACTTAACATTTGTTAAGTTTTGACAGTTCTTGATATTTTATGTCAGTCACATACCAGGGGTACGAAATTGGGGTGTCTACAGTCACTTTGTAAGACAAATAAAAATTATCACTGTTAGCTTTAAAAGTGTCACTTTTTAACATTAAATGTGTTATTTTTTGTTATAGAAGTATCACGCATTTTAATAAAAAATTATCACTTTTTTCACTTAAAAGTGCCACTTTTACCTTTAAATGCGTTATTTTTGCATTTAAATGAGTCATTTAGCGTTTCATCAAAATCCGTTAGGATCCGTCAAGCATCTCAATGCAAATGATGCTAACAGAGGGCTAATGAAGCTGACAGAAGATGAAATTGATTAAAGGGCAAGCTACACAATTGGTCCCTATAGTTTAGGGGTTCTTGGCTTTTCGTCCTTACACCTCACAAATGGTCCATAAACTGAAAACTTTTACACAGTAGTCCTCCCGTCAACTTTTGCCCGTTAAGTACTCTCACGTGACACGCACATGCATTCATGGAAGGGTAAAATAGTCATTCTCTCTTAAAAAGTACAGGAACCAATTTTAGAATATATAAAAACAAAATAATAAAACCATTTCTTCTTCCTCCTTCTCTTTCTCTCTCCTCAATTAGGTTTCCTTTCTCTCACCTCCGCTTCCCACTTACCCCACCGGACCCTAGCCAAAGCATTCCTCCGCAGGCTACCATGTCGTCCATCGAAAACAACAACAATACAAGGTGCGAGTATGCCCGTCAAGGACTCCGATTAGTGCAATCCGACTACCTTCGTCGAACTAAATCGTTCTTCCCATCTCTCGACTCTATTGAGTCCTACCAATCACTCTCTTTGTTCAATCCTTGATCTTTTTGATGTCATTTCTTCTTCCCAGAACTTGGATGATTTCTAATTGAAGTCATCAATATTGGTAAAGAAGTTCGAGTCGGCGATCACCATTGACGATGCTTTTGTAAGTTTTCAATTTTATGAAGAAGATAGTAGTGCAAGATCTTGCGGCAACGAAAATTGAGAAAAACGGTACGAGAATTGACTGGAGGAGGATTGGAATTGAGGTTTCAATCGACGGTTCCAAAACCTCCTATATTTTTGGAGTTTAACTAAGATCTTTTTTATTAATTTGCAAGCTTTCAATTTTTAAAGTTTTATTCTTTTTCCTATTTCTTTGTTGCAGCAAGGTTTTTTTGGTTGAGTAATAAAATGACATTTTCTTGGTGCTGCTTATGTTGAGTTGTGTTTTCATAACTGATATATATTTTTTAATTAAAATCTAATTGTTAAGTTATATTATAAAGATGATTGAAACATTTATTTTAATTAAGGTTTAATTATTTTTTGAACAATATTAAAATAGAATAGTTAAGTTATAGTATTACAGTTGGTAAATTTAAAATTATCAAGTTATACTATAATAAACAGTAAGGTTAATTTTTTTTGTAGCATTGTATTAACTACAAAAATTAATATTCGTATAATATTTAAATAGTTTAGTATTAAATGATTTCTAATTATTAATTACCTTTTGATTTTGAACACATATTTTAATAGTTTAATATAATTTAATCAATTCTTACGAAAATATAATAACAATAATTATTCTCACATACACAGTTGGTCCTTATACTTCGAAAATGAGAAATGATTATTTTACCCTATCCAAAATGCATGTGAGACGCATGTGTATTGATTTAATGGAAAAAAATAACATAACTAAACGGAATGACCAACTTTGTTGAAATTGATTGGTACGAGAACCAATGACAAATAAATTTTTGTACAAGGACGAAAAGCAAAAAAATCAAAAACTACAACTACAAGGACCAATTGTGTAGTTTACCCTTGATTAAATCATGAGTCGCGCTATTGAGACCCCCCGTTCTTCCAAGTTGACCCCCCATTTTCATTTTTTTCTCAATCACAAAAATACCCTCAAGTTTAAAGACAATCATACACTTGCAGCTGATAAGTAGACCATCCATCCTATTTTTCTAAACCAAAAAAGCTCTAAGTAAACCCTCACCCCAAAATAAATATATCCTCTTCTTCCTAACTTCAAAATGTTCATCTTCTTCATCTCTAACTAAACTACCCAACATATACTTATTTTTCCCAAGCCATTGTTCTTCAAACCCTTCTTCTGTTGTGAAAACCTTCTTCCATAGTAAAAAATCCTCTTCAACTTCCCAAAAAAAAACCTAGGGCTTCAACATTGTGTGTGAAGAAATCAAGCATGGATAAAAAAAGAAGCTAATAGGACTATTGTGGTAAACATTTAAAACATTTTTTTTTACTTCAAATTGTTTAAAAAAATATTTTTTTTCTTCTTAAAAAAGAGTTTTTCGTCGTGTACGGTTCGGACATGGAGTTCCGAACATTTCTGATATGTTCCACCCTGGGTGGCTGAACATTTCTGATTTGTTCCACCCTGGGCGGCCGAACATTTCTGACTTGTTCCACCCTGGGTGGCCGAACATTTCTGATTTGTTCCACCCTTGGTGGCCGAACATTTCTGACTTGTTCCACCTTGGGTGGCCGAACTTTTTGTAAATGTTCAACTGGTGGCGGCTGGACACTGTTCTACCTACATACCTCTTTTGTCCATTTTTCAACTGTAGGAGATGAAGATGGATTATGATGAAGATGACTTTGTGTTTTGGGGAAAGGATTGCACAGAAGAAGGAGCAGAAAGATTGAGCGTGTATCTGTAGATAGCCCAGAAGCCGTCTTGTTCGTATGGAGGGGATGTGGTATTAGTTTATTTGAAGATGGGTAGTGGGGTGTTAGGTTTTGAGGGTGAGTAATGTAACATTGTTTGTTCAAAATTAGAAATGGTAAACTAGGAAAACAAGTGGGGGTACACTAATAGGTATCAAAATATTTAAATACTTAGATAGGAGGTCAACTTGGAGGATCCGGATGTCTAAATAGCGCGACCCTTAAATCATCTTTTGAGTAAGAGCAATAACGGCTGGGCCAAAATTAATCAAATTCAAAATAGAAAAAATTACAAGCCGATACATCTTTTAAAACATGTTTTCTAATCAATCAAGTTATTTTTTAGACATATCTTTTAGGTACATTTTTGGGGTGAAAGTACATCATTGCCCCTTTGTGTCGTACAACGATCGCCGCTGTACCAGTTACCCATCATAAAGCTTCAAACTTTAACTATGGAGATGAAGATTTTTGAAACCATCTCCGTTCCCTCTCCCGCTCACCATCTCTCTCCTTCGCCCAAATCCTCCACTCCTAGCCGCCATCTACGTATCAATTCAATCGTCGTCTTCGCCGCCCAGCTCCCAACATCAACCCCTCTCTTTGTCTTATAGCTACCTAACGTCTTTTTCACCTTCGCCTCCAACCCAGTGATGTCTGGCCAAGCTTCATCCCCCTTCTCCATCTCACAATAAAGTGAGCTCGACTTCGCTGGGTGTCGTCATCTTTGGTCGTCCTTCACCCAGATTTGCCCGGCTCCAGATCTGCCAGTCTCCGACCCCAATGGTTGAATGAATTTGGCCGTGGAGTAGTTATTGCGTGCTTGGGATTAATAATCAACCTCCCATGTAGATTGAATCGTTTTTTGTATTTTGCTTATTTTGATGAAAGTGTTGACTTGGAATTTATTGTGGGAGAGATTTCATTTCTGATTTGTTTGGCGTAAGATTAGCTGTTCTAAATGATTGTTATTTTTATTGATTGATCTTGTTAGGGATCTATCATCATTTTTTGTTTGACCGTATATTCTACCTTCTTCATCATGATCTCATTCCAGTTTACCCAAGATCTTTGGAAAAAAGAATTAAGAAGGAACCTGTGAGATCAAAGTGTCTTGATCGGGGAAGCTGTACAGGGAGTTTGTTTGTCAGTGAACTAGCCGCCCCAGATCGTAGGCATCAGCATTTTTGGCATCAGCAACCTGATGCCTGGTTGAAAAAACTGTGCGTGAAGGAGGAACAACTGTAGGCATTAGCATTTTTGGCATCAGCAACCTGATGTCTGGTTGAAAAAACTGTGGGTGAGGAAGGAACAACTATAGGCATCAGCATTTTTGGCATCAGCAACCTGTTGCCTGGTTGAAAAAATTGTAGGTATCATCATTTTTGGATTATTTTTTGTCTTGAAAAAATTATCTAAACAGTTCTGATGCCTGGATTTTGGATTAGCATTATTAGAATTTTTTTGGTCTAAACAAGCCTGATGCTTGTATTTGTCATCAGCATTTTTGGATTTTTTTTTGTCTAAACAGTTTTGATGCCTGAATTTGGCATCAGCATTTTTCAATTTTTTTTGGTCTTGAAAAAACTGTCTAAACAGTTTTGATGTCTGGATTTGGCATCAACATTATTGGATGTGATTTGTCTTCATTAATAGCATTTTGGTCATTTGGCAACCAATTTGTAATTATATGAAATGTTCAAAAAATTGATGGACCTAGATGAAAAAATTGTACTAACTTGAAAAAATTATCTAAATAGTTTTGATGCATGAATTTGACATCAGCATTATTAGAATTTTTTTGGTCTAAACAAGTCTGATGCTTGGATTTGTCATCATCATTTTTGGATTTTTTTTGTCTAAACAGTTCTGATGCCTGAATTTTTGAATTTTTTTTTTGTCTTGAAAAAACTGTCTAAACAATTTTGATGTTTGGATTTGACATCAACATTATTGGATGTGATTTGTCTTCATTAATAGCATTTTGGTCATTTGGCAACCAATTTGTAATTATATGAAATGTTCAAAATATTGATGGACCTAGATGAAAACATGTTTCTAAAATTGTACCCACTTGAAATTTGCCCTTCAAAATAAGGGTAATCACAAGTCACAACTAGCCCAAATTGTTGGGCTGCAGATGAAATTTGGATTGGGAACTATTGCGGGCCGGCCCCCTTTGGAATAATTGCGGATCGGTCCTTTTTTGTGAGATTGTAACGGCCCCACTCCCTTATTTTGTTCTAGGGTGATAATCGGGCCAGTCCCATAGAATGTAATTATAACCGCAAAAGTCCTTAATTATTTTTTTAAACCGCTACAGTGCACTTTTGAAAGAAAAACAACAAAAATACCTTTAATGAAGGAAAGACGCGCAAACAAAACGACTATCCCAATTTGGGTGTCAGAATTTTTTTTTAGGCATCGTTCAAAAATTTTGAGCTTTGTTCAAAAAATTTTGGTGTGTCGTTCAAATATTTTGGGCGTCGTTCACCGAAATCAAAAAGGTTATGGTAGCCGCTCCACTACCCCTTGCACTTAGAAAAAAATGGAGATTTATAAAGAAGACGACTCAATGTGACCGCAATTTTAATCGGTACTTCATCAGTCACAAAAAGGGATTTGATTCATTGCATGAAAAATCATTGATTCAGCAACTAGCCATCCAAGTTCTTTCCCAACTATTGATTCAGTATTGCTCTAGAACTCTACGTTCAATACATGAGCATTCCCCGTTCGAGAGCTAAGGAGAGGTGATGATTCAAGTAGTATCTAATACAGACCCAGAAAGAATTCGACGCCCACATCGCAACCATCGACACCTAAATTGCCAACTCCGACACTTGAATCGCAACTGCGTTTGTTGTTCAACGCCCACATCGAAACCTTAGACACCCACATCGCAGCCACCGACGCCTAAATTGCCAACTCCAATGCTTGAATCGCAACTGGGTTTATTGGGTATGTTGTCTTCTTCAGTTATGATGCACTTAAAGGACGGTAGGAAAAGGAAGGGCATTTATGGAAAAAAATTAATGAAATTGCACTTATGCGGTTGAAAACAAAAATAAGGTACTGTAGTGGTTATAATTTCTCCAAAACGTGCCGGCCCGCAATTATTCCTTTTTTTAAACCTCTAAACTCTCTTTTCGTTAATTTCTTCCCAAAATACCCAAGCATACACCGTCCTCTCACTCTAATAGAATTTTCTCTCTTCTTCTTCCTTCGGCTACTTCTTTCTCTTCTTCTTCCTTTTGCTACTTCTTTTTCTTCTTCCTCCAGTTTCGTCTTCATCTTTCTTTTTTTCATTGTTGACCTCTTTTCATCTTCTCCGACCATTTTCTCCATTTCTGAATTGTTAACTGCCGATGTCCCTTGTTTTTTATTTTAACAACAGAAATATATTTTTCTTTTTTTCTTTCTAAAATACCCGCATGTAACTCACCCAGTCTGAATTCATTACCAAAAACATAGTAGCTCACTAACTTGTTTCCTTTCATCCTAGCAAAAAAGCCAGAACTCGAGTGAATTGAGATCGAAATTATCTTGCAAACGAAAAATGTACATTCTTTAAATCTTACCGCGAGAGGGTTTCTCCTGAACGATCAGCTTTCAACAAAGAACACTGAAGAGCAAGAGGAATAGAAAGCATTAAGAAGTATACTGAAATAGAACAGAGAACAAGGTCATCTCGAGTATATATACATTCACAAAAGTTGCAACAATCACCATTATCAGCCGTACAGCAGATGCAATCAGTACGCTATGAAAGAATATAGAAAAACTGTTTCTCTAGTAGCGAACCTTAACTTCACGAATAAAGCAACAGCTTGACAGTTCTTCGCCTCCAACATAGCTATTGCCTCCCACTTTTAAGTGTAAAGACCGGTTAAATTAAAAAAAAACTAACCAGCAACCATCATCTCTTGAATTTCCTTGGGCTATCCTTCTTGCTGCATACATTGACATGCAGCGAAGTACTTTATCAGTGAAAAGATTTCCAAAAGCATCCAATTTGATACATTAGATGTCTCCTTACTCCTTTGAATGATAACAAAAAGCTTCAATTTTGATTCACCCCACAGAGTACAAGGATGTCAAAATTGAAAGAGTTAGCAAAAACAAGCAAAAGATGAGAATATCACCAACCTTGATTGGGCTTCATCAGTGGTCGCTTTGGGGGGTCTTTGCTTCCGCTCCCTCCCCAAGCCAGCAACCTCGTCCATGCTTTGACCTTGGCGCCTATACCTACCACCAGAAGCCACAAATCCTGGACATGGTCGATAAGCCTTTATAGGCCACCAACCAAAACCTGGGACTGTTGCTATTCCACCTTGAATCCTTCCCTCTCCATTACAATTTCTCTCAATCTCCAATTTCCCACAAGCTTTACAAGCCCTGTTAACAAGTTTGTCCATATCATCAGTCCATCACACAATCAAACATAATACCCTCGAACAGGCTTCCGAGTTCCTAAATGATACTCCTTCCATTCCAATCAAAGAGTCCACTATTCTAGGTTATTCACATCTAAAAATTACGCATATTATCTCTATAATATATCAACTTTACCCTCCACACGTAATATAACAAGCTTGGGCATGCTCAAGCTTTTTTGGTAACTATGACCAACTCTATGGATTCTCATATATATCTAAATTAGTTGACTTTTCAGTTAAAACATGGGTGTTAAGATAGTCTAATCAAAATCATTAGAACAAAATTGAAAACAAAGTAATTGAAAGATTTATGTATTTGATTTCATGTGTTAAGTAAGAGTACGGAAATCCCCTCCTTTATACACAATAGAAAACGAATTAAAGGAGAAGGAAACTGAAAAAAACCAACCTAACTGCTAAGTTACACACGACACCCTTGGACTATATTAAACTACATCCAAGTACTGCAACTCACTAATGTCACAGCTTCTTTGAATCTTCTCCACTTGGAATTTACTTCTCCATATTTGGCTTTGGTTTGTACATCAAAGCTATGTCTGCTATTTATTTTCCTTTTTGAGTCACCATTATAGTTAATACCCTCCCCACAAGTTGAGGGTGTAAGGATGCTAGCAATCCCCAACTTGGAGAGAAAATGCCAATGAAGACCATTCCCTAGGAATTTCGTGAATATATCTGCCAACTGATTTTTGGTGGATATGTGATAGAGAGATATGAGACCACTCTTTATCTTCTCACGTATAAAGTGACAATCAATCTCTGTGTTTTGTCGTGCCATGGAAGAGGGTTGTTGGCAACTGCAATGGCTGATGAGCTGTCACAATAGATGGGAACAGGACTGGGCAGGTCAACTTGGAGATCCCTTAGGAGACTGTGGAGCCAAATTATCTCACAATTAGTGGTAGCTAAAGCCCTCAGATTCAGTGGATGACCTTGAAACAACTAGTGGATGACCTTGAAACAACTGATTGCTTTTTAGACTGCCAAGAGATTAATGACTTCCCCAACATCATGCAAAACCAGTTATGGATTTTCTATCATTGGGGTTGCCAGCCCAATCACTATCACAGAAAGCTTGTAGATTGAGTTGACTGGAAGATGGCAAGAAGATCCCTTGTTCAGGTGAAGCCTTAACATATCTTAGTACCCTGTGTAGTGCCTTCAGATGAGTGTGCCTGGGTGCTTGTACAAACCGGCTCAGGCATTGAGCAACAAAGGCCAAATCTGGTCTAGTGACAGTCAAATATACCAGTTTGCCAACCAATTGTCTGTATTCAGAGGGATTGTCTTGCAGAATTCCTTACTAGATCAAAAGATTTCCATTGGGATCAAAAGGTATTGTCAGAGGTTTTGTGTCCATGAGCCCTGCAGCTTCTACCAAATCTATGGCATATTTCTTTTGGCTTAGATGAAAGCCATCCACAGATCTTATAACTTTAATACCTAGATAGTATTTGATAGGTCCTAGGTCCTTAATGCTAAATTTATCATGTAATAGTTGTTTTAAAGAGTTAATGCAGTCCATGTCATTTCCAGCAACCAACACGTCATCCACATAAACTAACACCGCTGTGAATTTAGAACCTTCCTTTAGGGTGAATAGAGAGTAATCTGCCAGAGATTGATTATAACCAAGACCAAGTAGAACTTCAGTGAGTTTGGAAAACCATTGCCTTGAAGCTTGTTTCAAGCCATACAAGGACTTCTTCAACTTGCACACTTTATTCAAACTGTTCTGCAGTCTGGAGGCAGACTCATATAAACTTCTTCCTCTAAGTCCCCATGTAGAAATGCATTGTTAACATCCAATTGGTGAACATTCCATTTTTGAACACTGGCAATGGAAAGAATGGTTCTGACAGTTACCATTTTGCCACAGGGGCAAAGGTTTCTGAGTAATCAATTGGCTGTAACCTTTGGCAACAAGTCTTGCTTTGAGTCTTTCCATACTACCATGTGAATTGTATTTGACTTTGTAGATCCATTTGCAGCCAATGGCTCTTTTTCCTTGGGGTAAATCAACAATGTCCCAAGTGTCATTGACTTCAAGTGCAGTGATTTCTTTGTCCATTGCTTCAATCCACCCACTAATATGTGATGTCTGATTGTAAGATTGAGGCTCTTGTAAATGGATCATGGAATTGACACAAGGCCTGGTGAACACAGAAGATACCACATAATCTTTAAACTTGGTTGGAGGATGCTTGATTCTGGTAGATGTTCTAGGAACTTGAGATGTTGAGGGGTTATTAATAGGTTCAGCAGCCTCATTTTGTCCTTGGTCACTTGGGTTATGGGATGTGTTTTTGGCTTCCATGTCATCAAGTGAGAGATTTACATCAATAGTAGTTGCCATAGGAATGGGATGTTCAGGTTTGGTGAAAGGGAAGATGGTTTCATGGAAGACAGATGAAAGTCCTTTTAGTTTCCACGTTGTACAAGATATAGCCCTGGATAACCCAGGAGAATGCTTTTGAGTTTTGATGGCCCTAGGGGCAAACTTGTCTGAAGGGTGGATAGAGGCAAAACACAGACATCCAATGATCTTTAAATGTTCATATGAAGGTGTGGATTTGAAGAGGAGTTCATGGGGTGTTTTGAAGTTAGTGGCTGTAGTGGGAAGTCTGTTTATGATGTGAGTAGCAGCTAGAAGACAATAACCCCACAAATGTATGGGAAGCCCAATTTAAAATCTTATAGCCCTGACCATATCAAGGAGGTGTTGATGTTTTCTCTCCACAACTCCATTTTGTTGTGGGGTATCAACACAAGAACTTTGGTGTTTTATTCCTAGGTTGTTAAGGAATGGTATGACCTCAGAGTTGTAGAACTCGGTTCCATGATCAGTTCTAAATGATTCATGACATAAGCATTGAATTACTTTAAAAAGGTGAACACATGGGTCTTAGTAGACATGAGAAAGGTCCAAACACCTCTGGAATAGTCATCAACAATGGTTAGGAAGTATCACCAACCATTGGTGGTTTTCCTGTAGGGCCCCCATAGGTCACAATGAAAAAGGTCAAAGCAACTCCCCATACGTCACAATGAATAAGGTCAAAGCAAGCTTTAGACTTGATGCTACTAATGTTGAAAGGTAATTTGAGTTGTTTAGCTAAAGGGCAAATGTCACACATAGTAATATCCTTAACAACATCATTGTCATTATTACAAAAAGGGAATAAATGGACAATTCTTTTAAGGGTACTAAGAGAACTGTGGCCTAATCTCTTGTGCCAAAAGTTCATGTCCTTTTCTCTTGAGGAACTGGAGCAAATATGTGGATGGTTGTGGGAAGAATATGCTTTGAGGATGTAGAGGCCTTCACAAAGATCACCGATGGCTATAGCATTGAGATCCAACAATATGAATGTGGCAATTGATTTGGACAGAAAGTTCAGGTATGGAAATAAGATTATACTTGAACTTGGGTATATAAAATACATTATCAAGTGTAAGCTAAGGATTAATGAAAACTTTCCCAATGTCAGTCACAATAACATTGGCACCATTAGGCAGAGATAGGGTAACAAAATGATTAAGGCTCTTAACATCATGCATGATGGATAAAGATATGCATATGTGGTCTGTGGCACCTGAGTCACAGTTGTGCAAGGAATGTATGGCTTTGTGGTGTTCTGTGATGGATGTACCTGCCATATGTGTCATGCCTACGAATCTTTGTCCGGTTTGGTTGTCGTTGTGGTCTTCTGGGCTATCTCTGGTTTTAAGTAAACTCAAAACATGGTTGAGTTGCATGTTTTCTGGAGTGGGCTGTGTCACAACAGAATTTTTGTTGTCATCTCCATTGTTTTGAGCAGGCTGCACCTGCATAGCCTTTGGGTTCCTAGAGTGGGATTGATTTCCATAATTGCTTTGATTCTTGCCTTCATTCCCCAGTTGATCTTTGTTGAATCTAGCTTTATGAGCAGGATGATTGGGATTTCCAGGATGGCCTATGGGAAAGCCTTTGAGCTTGTAGCATTCATCTTTGAGGTGCCCCTTTCTATTACAGTAATTGCAGAAAACACCCTTCTTAAAGGGGGTTTTGTTGTGGTTGGGCTTGGTTTTAGAAGAGCCAGAAATAGATTTGCCAGAGTTGGCCAGGGAGGGTTGTCCTATTTGGGTGATATTACTTGCTATGAAGCCTGCTTCTGGTATGTATCCTTGCCTCTGAGTTTCTTCTTGCCTGATCATGTAGTAGGCCTCTCCAATAGTGGGCAGGGGCTTCATCCTAAGTATCTGCCCCCTTATGTTCAAGAAACTTTCGTGTAGGCCCATCAAAAATTGCATTAATTGTCTCCTTTGTTCTCTTGATTCTTGGGTCTTGTCAGAACCACTGCAGGGGCATCTACATGCTGTTATGGGATCCAACTTTCATCCCAAACCCCTTTCATTTTATGGTAGTAGAATTCTACGGAACTTGCACCTTGCTCAAGCCTGTGAAGATCCTTTTCCAATTGAAAGATTCTGTGGCCATCTATGTTAGCAAATCTTTCCCCCAATTCTTTCCAAACTGAGTTAGCATTGATCACATACTTTAGGTTGTTGCTAATATCTTCTGTAACCACATTAAAAGTCCAAGATATGACCATGTCGTTGGCTCTCGCCCATAGGGGGTATAAGGAGTCTTTTTTCTCAGGTATAGGCAAGGTACCATCAATGATTGAAAGCTTGTTCTTGGCTGACAAAGCAAAATTTAAAACAATCTTTTCCAAGAATTGAAATTGTCGCTTCCAGTCAATTTGGTGGCAATGAGGACAAGGCCCGGGTGATCATTATTGTGGAGATACAGTGGGTGCATATTGGAATCTATGCCAATTTCCATTGTTGGTCGGTTGTTCTTGGAATTGGTAGGATCAATTATAGGTTTTGGGTTTCTTCCCTCATGGTTGTTGAGTCATGAATATGATGAAGAAGAAAAGAAGCAATAAAACGAAGATAGGGTTTTAAGGCCTAGTGATACTTGGCTCTGATACCATGAAAACAAAGTAATTGAAAGATTCCTGTATTTGATTTCATGTGTTAACACTTAGGCTCTGTTTGTTTCATGGAAAATGATTTCCAGAAAATGATTTTCGGAAAATGAAAAGATTTCGTTTTCAGGTGTTTTGTAAATATTTTGAAAATATGTTGGAAAACATTTTCGGATGTTTGACAAATGTACGGAAAATGCTACGGAAAACAATATATGAATAAATACAAAAATATATTATAATATTAATGCTCATATTGAATATAAGATAGTGTTGAGATTTAAGTAATTTTCCATTAGTAACCTCAATTTATCGTTAATCGTGTCAAATCAATAAGGTCAATCTTTTTTCAATTTTAAAAATACAAATAAAAAATTTGACAATTGATATGAAAAAAACGTTTTAAAAAAGAAAATGAACAATATTTGGGACGTCCCTAAATAATATAGTTGACATTAATTTTAGGATGTAGTGAGTATTTATTAAAATTATAATTTATAAATAATGTGCACAAACTCCATTTATATTTCAAAATATATTTATTTGTTGAGTGAATGTGTATTTGTGGAAGGAGCGGAGAGGTGCTCGAACTTTTTGAAAATGACTTTCGGAAAATGAATCCATAAGTCATTTTCCGGAAAAGAAGGCTTCATTTTCCGTTGTCTCGGAAAAGCTTTTACGTTGACTACATTTTTCCTATTGTTACCGAAAACCGAAAAATGAGGAAAACGTTTTCCAGAAATCATTTTCCGTGAAACAAACAGAGCCTAAGAATGCGGGAATCCCCTCCTTTATACACAATAGAAAACGAATTAGAGGAGAAGGAAACTGCAGAAAACCAACCTAACTGCTAAGTTACACACGACACCCTTGGACTATATTAAACTACATCCAAGTACTGCAACTCTCTAATGTCACAGCTTCTTTGAATCTTCTCCACTTGGAATTTGCTTCTCCATATTTGGCTTTGGTTTGTACATCACTGCTATGTCTGAACTTGAGGCTATTTATTTTCCTTTTTAAGTCACCATTATAGTTAATAAAAATGATGTTGTTTGAAGATTAAAATCGAATTACTTTTAGTACTTGTTGATTAAAAGACCGGCATTCAAATAATTACCAATAGAATATAGCTGCGTGCCATTAGAAGATAAATATGAACATTTTAAACGACAAGAAAAGCTTTAGAACTATCAATAATGGCTAATTATAGCAAAATTATGAAAGTTACCCAGGAGGAAGGGAGTCAAGAGGAGGTGTGGGGGAAGCAGCAGCAGCTCCACCTTGGTCTGGGGCCTCTTCTTCAACGACAGAAGTTTGGGAAGAAGCACAGAGTAGTGGGAGAAGGATGAATTGAATGTTATTGTTGGGAAGAGATGTTTTCCCGGCGCCGGCGCACCTTCTGTAACTGGAAATGGGGAAAAGGGTTGAAGGTTGTTTTGGTGATGAGAATTGGTGGGTTGGTGTTGGCAATTTGAGGAAGGCCGCCGCAGAGGTCGTCGTCATTTCTCTCTCTCTCTCTATATCTCTCCTTCTCACTGTGCGTGTGACAGAGAGAGAGAGAGAGCTCTGTATCTTGAGGATGAGAAAGAAGGCAGTCCCACCACTCCCACGGTCCCACCCCCACCTAGACTTGTATTTCTTAAAGGCAGTGTCGGGCCACTCTTATTTTACATCAAAATATGAATATTTTATGATTTAGCATATTTTTATTGGTTGGATATTTTGTAGGTCCCAATACTTCAGTCAATGATAGTATCACACATCACAAAGTATCTATATTTTGATGCAAAATAAGAGTGACTCAAACATTACCATTTACTAAAATCATCTTTGGTTTACTTTTTATCATCGGGTTGACTGATGTCTAATAGTGAAAAGGTTAAAATTAGGTCTAAAATTACTAAAAATAATTATGAAAAGATCAAAATATAATACATATTTTATAATATTATAATATAAAATTTGTTTTTGTTACAAATGAAGTATCAAAATTACTAAACTTTCAAACTAGTATTGAATTATTTGAATAAGTTCATCCTCCTAATATTTTTAGAAACAAAATTTTCAATAAGGTTTTCATAATCAATTTTTTTTTTCACAAAATCATTTTCAATTGCTATGAGAGCTAATCCATTAAATCTTTCGCGTGTCATTGTAGAACGTAATTAAGACTTCAATAACTTCAATTTGGAAAAATTTCTTTCTACACATGCAACAGTCACCGGAAGAGTTAACAAAATTCTATATGCAATAATTGTATTAGGAAAACAATCAACATGTTTCAAATTTTTTGAAATATCAACAGGTTATATCTTTTTCTTAGGCAGGAATTATTGTAGTAACTTTAATTCGATATATAATTTATTACCATCAATGTTAGATTGTTCACCTTTCTTAAATGCAATTTCAAAACGACTACAACAAGACTTTAAACTTATATCATTCAACAAATGCAATTTTTCAGCAGTAAATAAGAAACCAAAAATATTTTCATATTCTTGATATTGTTCAAACCTCTTAGCTAGTGAAGTAATTGTTTGATCAATAATGTATAAGAAATAATTAACACTAGATGACTCCTCTTTAGATTGTGAATCAACTGATGATGTATCAGTTGGAGTTTTATCAAAATGTTTTTTTCTTTGAATTTGACATTTTTGAGGAAACATTGGATCAATATTCATTTCAATTGCAATTTCCTTCGTAGTTTTTAAGGCATTTAAAAATCCAGTCTCTCTATACTCCTAAAATAAAGATATCAACCCTTTTACTTTTTCAATGGCAACATTAATTAGCATATCCCTTGATTGTAAATGTTTGCTAACCAAATTAACTACAGATAATATTTCATACCAAATGACTCATTTTTTGTCAAGGATTTAGCTTCGCTTCTTATTTTTCAATCATTATCACTATCTGTTACTTGAAGCAAAGCTTCTTGTATATCTAAAACTTGTGTAAGTCCAGTTGGCAATGAAATAAAGATAGAGGGGGAGGGGTGTTAGTCCCAAAGGGCAAAATAATAAACTAAAAGGGGGGGGGTTGAATAACTTATTAAACACCTAAAACTTTTCGTAATAATTTCTAAAACAAACACTTGCAAACTATTAAAAAGATTGAAGTAGCGGAAGACTTGTAAGGAGGACAGACTAAGTCTGCTGGTAAAGCACTACTGGTAGACTTAGCTGATTACTTAAGTTTTGCTGCTCAAGGGAATAAGTAAATACAATGAAGACAATATAAAACAGTAAGTAAGGAACACATGCATTTTGAGATGGTTCACACTATAAAGAGTGCTACGTCCACCACCAAGGCAATCAACCTTGGATTTAAATGTGCATTATATTTTCCACTAGTTCTATTACAGAAATATCCAATGGATCGTGTACAAAATATTTGACTTGTGTTTGGGGGTGGGGAAATTGAACATCTGGAGAAACAAAATATTCAACGTGCAGAAGAATAGTAAAAAGTACAACGATAAGAAGTAAATGATTAACAGTTGATGCAGATCTTCTTATTGTTGTTGAGGACTTCGTTGATCAGCTAATGATCTCTTGAATGCACTGAGTATGAAGACTTGATGTTGTTGAATAGATTCAAAACATTGTTTTCTTCAGTCTTTAATGACAATATTTATAGCTGGGCATCTGATAGGAGCACAATTGTGTGATATTATTAGTCAATTTTGTGATTAATTATAGAGTAAATATTACACTTTTGATTGTTTTGTGCTTGTTAATGATTGTTGGTGTGAAGGGAGCTGATAAAAGAGGGAAACTAAGCAAAAGTGTTGGATTGCAAGAAAACGAAATTCTGTGGTGTCACGTGGGCATGTACTGTTTAAATTCCGGAATTGAAGCTTATGTCAACTTGCTGAAGGACTGTCCAGCAGATTTTCTGGACAGTTAGAGAACTGTTTCCTCTTGCTAACTTATTTATTTGTTAAAGGAAAAACTGCTTTGGTAGTTATTAGTAGTTTTAGGAAGTTAATGGTAGTTTTATTGATAGAAAAAATTGCTAAGTAGTGGCTTGAGTGGGGGAAAAAAGAGGTCATATATAGGCTGGGACTTGGCAGTAACTTGGGGAAGAAAGTAACACATAATTGTTGGGAGACAAAGTGTAGAGAAAGTTGTATTATTTCTTTAGTTTTACATCACATGCTGGAACATTTTTATTCTTGGTATTTGTAAGTATTTTAATTATGTTTAGTAGCTAAATATTCTCTTCCAGTCAATGAACAATTAAATCTCCAACATTTTTACATCTGTGAGATCTAATGGAACTAATCCTTGTTTCGTTATAAATATTTGTTCGTTCTCCAATTGGCACGTTGTATGACTATTGTGTTTAATTGATGTTTGTGGCCAGAATATTAATTAACATAATAGTTTAAAGCTAGTTAATACTGTTGATCCGTAATTGTCCTCAGTTTTAACAAAGTGGCGAGTAATACACCTTTTAGGCATCACAAGCATAATCGGACCGTGTTACGGAAACAGATAATCTTAGTTACATGTTATTGCTTCAATATGCATGGCTTTGAATCGGGTATCTCTCTTCTTAATGCAATCGGGATTATTAAATCTTACGAGCATCTCGGACGTTGTAATTCGGTTAGACGATAGTTAACGAGCTTCTCTTGATTATCAACACGGTAAGGAGAGATTGGGTGTTAGGCGTTTGTTGATACTTATAACCGGTTTATTTGTTATTAAACAAGACATTTTTGCATCTATGATCAGAAATAAAATGCGAGATGGAAATTGGTTCATTGACTGGATTTTTACTTTATTGAATTTAATCAAGTTTTTAATTTGTTAGTTTAAATTAAATCTTTAATTTTCAGTTTAATTAGTTGTTAGTCAATTCTTAGTTAATTAAAAATCTCAATTCAATTTTTTTATTTAGTAAAATTCTAAAAGGAATAGGTACAACATTCCCTGTGGATACGATCGCGACTTACCCTATACTCGTTATTAGGGAAGTAGGAGAATTAACTTTGACGATTTGACACACGTCAGCATCCTTGAGACCATTGAGGAAGATGAAGTCAGAAACAACTCTATTATGTTAAATGGATTAAATGCCTGGAGCTGTTTTGTTGACTTCATCTTCAAATGAGACTGATCAGGGAATGGTGAAGAGTGGTTGCGACAAGCGGCGGGAGGCGACAAACGAGCCGCACTGCGGTAGTTGGTAAAGTCTGTTTGTGTCGGGCGCACTGCTTCTGCCATGTCCGAAGGCGAAAGTCTTCATTCTTTCGAGAAAAATTTGGAGGCGTGTCTTGGAAGTCGGGAGTCGATTTGAAGATGGATTATTTTAAATTCAAACTAAATAAAGTGAATTAAATAATCCACTTAAGCTTGATATCTGTATGAGCCGGAAACGTCATGTTGTCCGGGAACAAGGTCCGCCGGAGGCTGGAGAAGTCTGTGGTGAAGCCTTCAGGTGAAGTCTTTGCCTAAACTGTGAAGTCTAAAAACTATTCTAAGGCAAAGTTTTATACAGTTGCCACGCTAATGTGCAGCCCCATTTAGCCACTAAGTATAAAACATAATGTAATGAATGAGCAAATGCAAATCAAGATACAATTAGAAACAACAATCTCCTCCTATCTGCATCTGGTCATCATTACTTACAAGTGAGGGCTATGAAAGCTTAAGGATAGATAATAGCATGTCAGAAAAATACTTTTAAGTTTTATGACAGCAGACATGCCTCTATCAAAAGGAACACCTCAAATGTAATAATTAATCTGAGTGCTTACAACAAAAGAGATATAAAGAACAAGCACAAGGATTAGAGAAGACGTACAGTTTAAATAATTTTAAACTGGATGTTTAAATTCCAAGCAGATATCTAAATTTAAATAATATGAATTTTAAACAGTAGACAATTTTTTGAAAAGAATGAACTTATGTATTTCAAACAAGAAGTTTAATTGTACAAAGTTTTCAAAAAAAATATAGATACAAAGGATAATGATAGAATGATATGAGCTACCAAGGCCTTTTTCCCTTTCCTTTGGCTGCTCTGTCAACTGCTTCTCTTTCTCGACGTTGGCGCTCGAGTTCTTCAACTCTTATGGTGTATTCTTCATCAGCAGAGGTTTGTTGTCTGGTGAAGCAAGAACGGTAGTCAAGTTCTTCTCGAAGCCTGTTGTTCTCGTCCATCAGAGTTCGGTTCATAGATCGAAATTGTCTCTCCTCCGTGATGGCCAGATCATGATCGTGCTCAACTTTAATCCGATCATGTGATGCATTGAGAGTGTGATCGTTAAGTTCTAGAACAGGAGGGAGACCATGACCCAGGTGGAGGGTTATGTTGTAGAAGAGCTGGTAGAAGAGAGTTGAGCAGAATCTGACATACTCGTTTCGCTGAGCCTCCATGTTGATCTTCAGATCGGTAGACTCGTGCCTTGCCTTTCCGAACTTGGTCTAAACATCCTCTTGAAATTTTAGGAGGATGGTGGTATTCATGTCTGCATTCCTGGATGATTCAACTGCAATCTCAGCAGCTGTTGTGGAGATGCTTGTTAATTCTCCCAGCCTGTTGTAGATGACATCCAGGCGGTTCAGGATTTCGTCGTTAGCCAGTCGGGACGGAGAGGGGATGAGATCCATATTAATGTACTCAGCCGTAGCAGATGAGGTGGTATCTGCAGTAGCTGCAGTAGGTCGGAAGGGCTACTAGAGAGGTGGAGGGATTGAGTTAGAGGTTGAGGAGGAATCGGGTGTGGGGAAAGTATGGGTGGAAGAGGAATTTGATAAAGGTGGGGATGAAGGCGGGGTTGGTGGGATTTCAATATCTGTGTCTGAATGATCACAGATATTGGAAAGGATTTGTAGGGGTTCAGTGGAGAACCAGAAGGAATGAAATCTTATAGCTTTAACACTATCAACACAACTCTCCCAACGAGTGGATGATAAGGATTTAAGAGTCAATCCTTTTACATTATCTTTCAAAATATGTCATCTCTTAGAAGAATTTGCAAATATTTTGTAGATACGTTGAATGATTCTAAAAAAATCCCTAGATTTACCACTAGTGTTGGCCATGTCACATAAGGTCAAATTTAGATTATTAGACTATGACAACCACAAGGGGTATAAAAAGATCTAGGATTTATATCTAATAGTTTTTCTTTCGCACCCCTTGATGTTTTTCTTTCATATTTGACCCATTATCATAGCCCTGCCCTCGCACATTATCTATATCAAGATCAAGAGACTTCATTTTATCTTGTAAAATATCAAAAGACCCTTGACCAGTTGTATCATTCCATTCAAAAATTCTAAAAAGGATTCTTCAATTTCAACAGATTTTGATGAGACATCCACATATCTTATTATTAAAGTCATTTGTTCTTGGTGGCTTATATCGCAACTATCACTGAAAAATAATTTGTCTATTTTATTTTTTTAATGATTTTAGATTTAATGGCAGAAGTAAGCAAAAGTATTAACTCATTTTGGATCTTATGACCAAGATAATTATAATGAATGCTCTCATTTGTAATACGATGAACATACTCTTGAATAACATGGTCAAACTCAGCCAACATTTCAACCAAACCTAAGAAATTACCATTGCTACTTTGATAAATTCTCTCATCAATACCACTAAATTCTAAATTGTGTTTTGCGAGAAATTTCACAATTGAAATAATTCTTAACAAGACTTTTTTCCAATGATCTTTTTCTTTCTCAAGTTGTTTTTGAGCTACTTTATCAATAGTTTATTTTTTTGGAATCTCAAAAGCAAATCATACCAAGTGGTCATATTCTTAACATGTTTTGCGCTTGTTTCATGATCTTTAAGTCTTTGACTAAGATGTGTCCAATCTCCAAAACCCTCATTTGCTAATTGACCTTGACCGCACCCTTTTCTAAATATTTTATAACAAGAACAAAATACTTTATCAAGTTCTTTTGAATAGATAAGCCAATCTCTATCACACTTCTCTCAATTTGACAGAACTCTAGAATAAAATGTCGCAGAAAATCGTCTAGAAAGTTTATCTTTAGGCCCTCTTTCAATAGACAAATCTCCTTTAGGGCCCTTTGTTACTAAAATATCAATCATTTTAGAATCAAGAGAATTCTAATTTCTTGGATCAAATATATCAAGCATATGAAAAACACTTTCAACATTACCATCCAAATTATCAAAATTTTCAGCATCCTTATTTTGAATATCAGGCGAATTGATGATATTAACATCAACATTACCATCATCAACATTAGTATCCAACTTATCAAAGTTATCGACTTCATTATTTTGATTATCAGATGAATTGATCGTATTAGCATCAACATTAACACTAACACCACCATCTACATTCGCACCATTGACATTCTGATTTTCATTTTTAGAAGAAACTTGTGAATCTTTTACAACAAATTTATCAAGAGATCCTCTTTGAGACTCTCTTAATAGTTCAATTCTTTTTTTTTTCTTTTTACGTTTTTTATATTCAAGTTCATATTTCCTAATTTTAGGAGGCATAACTAATATTTTTGGCAAACAATCAAACACCTAATGTCAAATACTCAAATATGTAGAGAAAAGTGACAGCAATAACGAGCCGAAATTAGATTTCAAGTATCTAAGAAAGGAACGATATAACATGTTAACTAGTCTATCAATTCTTCAGAATTCCTTCTCTCAGTCCCCAATTAAAACCTTGTATGGATGCATAAACATCCACGGAAACAAATTTGGCTTGTATGGAGTCTGGACGCAAATGCGGTAAATCGCAATCGGCATGTGCGATTGACGATTGTGCGCTCCGATAATCAAAATCGCCAAATTGGGAACAAAATGGAAACTAGAAAGAACATCCGATCAGACGGAAACGGGAAATCAAAGATTGGGACTCTATTTTTTTCCTTTGATTTTCAAATAATAGGTTACATAAGAAGTAGAAGTGTAAGGAAATAAGGCTACTAGCTCAGCTAAGAAAGTTATTTCCATTGATTTAATCAATTTACGAATCAAATCAAGTAAAGAAGCACAGGAATTGAGCCGCCGTTCTCGCTTTGTGTCGTTGTCATGGGCGAGAGAGAGAGAGGGGGGGGATTTCTCAGTTGCCGTTTACGCTTCTTTAGACACCCCAATTTCGTACCCCTGGTATGTGACTGACATAAAATATCAAGAACTGTTAAAACTTAACAACTGTCAAGTTACAGGAGTCAAAAATGCGAAAGGAAAAGCAGAATGCGCAGAACAGTGAACTGCAGGGGGGAAAGTGCAAAAAATCAGAAGTTGGAAAGAAGCATGGTGCCGCACCAAGGCCCCTTGGTGCCGCACCAAGGAGTCCTTGGCCGCACCATGCGTACTACTATTGCGCCCTCTCAGAATGAAATAGTACAAGTCCTGATACCCATGGTACAAGCCGCTGATGCAGGGAGAACAAATCTGAAAATTCCAGCCGCGTCCCTGCCTTCATCTATAAATAGAGGCCTCGGCTCCCAGTTTCATTTTCTCATTTTTTTTCCGAGATCGAAGATCGCAACGAAGCTCGCTCGCGTCTATCGATACTATTAGTACGAGAGGTGCGAGATAGGTGAGTGGAAGCCCCTAGAGTCTCCAAACCCCGTCCAAACTCTGCCAAAATAAAAACCCATAGGTTATAAGTGATCCCTAGCCTAGTTGTTAGGTATCCACCTCATTTCCTCTGTCCAAAAATCCCAAAGTAAGCCGTTACTCTGCCCGAGTAACGAGCTGAAAAACACCCTAACTAAGCCGTTATTCCGCCCAACCAAAAAGGCCAAAACCACAAAAACTAAGCCGTCACTCTGCCCAACCAAACAAACCAAAACTACCACATATAAGCGGTCACTCGCCCAAATCAAAACAACAACCACACAACAAACAACAAAAGACTCCCTCTCCCTCGAGCGAGACACCGCCGCTCTAAAAGGTAAAACCTTTAAGAGCGTTTATTTCTATTTATTTATTTTTTGTCTTTTATTTATTTTTAAAAGTTGTTATTTAAATCCGGCACAATGTATTCTTTATAAGCCGTTGTGCCGCCGGATTATATTAGGAAATATTATGTAAAAGAGCCGTTATAATGGCCAAATATTCTTAAATGTGTCTCGTAATTATTAGAAGGAAACTACCGCGAGTCCGTAAATAATGTAGCAACGAATGTATTTGTTTAAATTTCCCTGTCTTTTTAATACCTTATTTATTTGCGAGATAAATATAACAATAAGCATACTTGACCAAAAACGTTTTTGAGATCGAAGGGCGAGTTGGGTGCCTAGCACCTTCCCAACTCGTAACTTAGCCTCCGAACCCGTTTTCTTTTCTCGGTTTATTTTTCTTTTCTATGGTTTTGCTTTATTTGCATTAAAATAAAGATGGCGACTCTAAAACTTTCGGATTCGGTGGGGCCTCGCAACACTCCTTCTTTGCACTTTCCGTTCTCCCTAAAAAAGAGAGAAATGGGAATGGAAGGGTGATGTATTCCCATATCCCGGTATCCCTAAACAAGGGATAACTTGATGCGGGAAACCCAAAGCTCCCATAGTAATCTGAATGGGCCATAAGGCTATTTTTAATAAATCCATAGTGGGGCGTCGCAATATCCTTTTTGCACTTTTCTGCTTTTCCCTAAAAAGGGAAAATGGGAATGAAAGGGTAATGCATTCCCATATCCCGATATCCCCTAAACAAGGGATAACTTGATGCGGGAAACCATCGGTTCCCATATTGGATACAAAATCCACTCAAGGCAACCGAGGCACATTCCAACGTGCTAATATAGACAAAGACTCCTCTCGCACTTTTGATTTCGTCTTCCGCTAAACAAGGGAGGGTGGAACGAGAGCGTGGTGTCCCGCATCCGACGCACGCCGCACCCCTATCCAAGGGTGCGCGGGCGGGAGCACATCCCGGAACCTCACGGTGGCGACTCGCTGGTGAGTTGTTTTATTTTAAATAAAATGGAGGGCTAGACTCATAAAATAAAACTTTTTGTTTTTATTTGTTTCGGCTGCAGATGCTTGTTATATTAGTTTACGCATTTGAATAAAGTGTTCCCATACGGCCGTGGCTATATTTGTGGATATGATCCTCCATCTTGCAGCTTGCTCCGATAAGCATTACAGGCGTGTTTAAGAGTATAAAAAATCAAAAAATAAAAATAAAAAATTGAGAAAATTCAAAAAAAAATATGTCTATTATATATTACAATAAATTCCGGCAAAGACAACACAAAGAGTCGGGGCTTTACCTCCGACTCTATATTATTATTTCTTTCGGTTTATTTTCTTTTTCATTTTATTCTCGTACATTTGTACATATTTACATTCATTCTGTCATTTTTTATTTCGGGACATAGGACCAAAATTTGTAATTAATAGGGATAGATAGTTTCCCCACTTTTCTTTCTATTTCTTAATGTGGTATGCTTGCTTGCTTGCGTCAAACTAAAAAGCCGAGAAAATCCACACAAACAAAGAAGACAGCCATATATGTTTTATTTTTCTGTTTATATATCTCAAATAAATAAAGACTTTATCGCTTTCTAGATACCACACACACACACATGCATATAGCTATATTCGAATCTGTTACCCTACACCATGGCCACCTACCCCCTGCATAAGCCGCTAGAATGCATATAGACTTTCGTGACACTTCATAGACCGACCGGTTTTTGCATTTTTGAATCATGAATCACCGTCAAAAAAAATACAAAAAATATATATATGAAAAAAAAATGCGCAAGTATAAAAAATGATGAAAAAAAAAAAGAAAAATAAATTGCGCAACAAAAAAAATAACAACAAAAAAAATATACAGGGTCGATTTATTATTCTTTTACGCCGACCTAGACCATTTCGAATGGTGGATCTGGAAAGAGTATAGCCTTCTCGCCTAGGACCACCCCCTGGGAGTCGAAAGGCGTGTGGAATACGTTAGTCCTATACTGGAGAAAGAATCCACTGCTCCAGAAAAGTCCCGAGATGCCAAAATAAAGCGTGTGCTTATCCTGGCCAACTGTAGGGAACAAACAAATAATAATAAAATATACTAATAAAGGCACGTTGTACTCCAAACCCAAAAGCCTTCACCGGCCTCCACGATACCTCCATAACCCATTTTCCTCGAAACCCGACCGAACTTGGAAAGGCGAGATAGTACGACCGGTTGGTACGGGAAATTAGTGTAGAAATCGACCGTAAGGTATCGATCGATCGCATAAGGGCGTAATCAATACGTAAAGTACGGATCCGAACAAGTATGGCAACAGATGAGCAATCCGATATGGGTACAGCATTCGGGGCTCCAGGATATGCTCCAACTCCAAAGAATGCAAAGAAGCTGGCTAGACCGAACTGGATGCACGAAATGAACGCTTGCTAAGCCAAATAGCAAGTCTTATACAAGGTCAAAAGCTCGGTGGTGAGGTAAATTCTTCCCCTACAATCCCCAAGAAGAAACATCAACATCTCACATGCCTCCAAACCCAACTCCTCACCAAACGCTAACCCACCAAATACGACCGCTACCCCAAATCCCTACTACCCAAATATCGCCCTTACCCGTCATATCCTTCATATCCTGCTCCTAACACCAAAATTCCCCAAAGCCCAAATGACCTCCCTGTTCCCATAACCAACCCACCTGCACGTACCCAAATATGGACCCACAGAGTTACAACCCGCTAGGCCAAGTTACCACTTATTTACCCTATAATGATCCTGGCCCAAATTAAACAACCCAAAATCCATATCCTACCCGAATCCTTATCCAAACCCAAAATCCGTATCAAACCCAAAATCCTCCAACCAATATCCATATCCACCCAAAACCCTTACTGCACAAGAAATTAACCCAACCTTCCCTAATCCACCAAGATATACCAAAATTCAACTCCCCACCACCAAAATAGAGGCCGAGGTGGAAAATATAAAGACCATGATACTCAAGCTTCTCAACAAAGGGAATTTTCTACGCTGGCATCGACGTTACAACCTGCGGTAGTATTGCCTTTCAAATTCAAAATGCCCGACATAGAAAAATTTGATGGGACCGGATGCCCTATATCCCACTTAAAATCTTATTCCACCGGCATGCGTCAAGGGAGCTAGCTTTGAGGCTATGGCTTCCAATTTTCACCTCACCCTAATAGGGCGGATAATGGCTAATGTTATCCGATAGCGGCACCATGAATACGTGTGACCAAATAGGCTGCCTCGAAAGGTACAAAGACAACACTAGTCCCGAAAATAGAAGGGACCTTGAGTCGTGCACCCGGAAAAAGAAACATGTGGCTTTGAGTTCGCAATGGGATGAAAAGAAAGTTGGCTCAAACCTTTCGATGCACCGATCCAGAAGTCATGCCGAATGTTCATCAAAAATCTCCGGCCCATTTACTTGGAACACATGCGGTACCTTCCCTACACCAATTTTAAAGAAATAGTAGAGATAGAGCCCGTATTGATGATGATATACTGACGGGACAATTACAAGCCAATACGCCCCTACCTCTTTCCGTTACTCTAAAGGGAAGACAGAGCCCACACCCGCACCAACCGTCAATGCGGTAGGAAATGCATCGACCACCTTTCCTACCCAAAATTATGGCACTGCTTCCATGGTCTTATGGAGTGTGTCTGTCAACACCGTTGGAGGAAATAATGGCCCGAGCGAAATTTCGTAAATCGAACCGGCATTATGATGAGCCGCAAGCCTCCCGGATCCTGCAGGGGCTAATGGCACAAGGAGTGTTAAAGCCCATGGAAAATTATAAGCCACTGCACCCCCGCCCAGACTCGGAATCATGCCCAAGATCTTGTGAATATCATCGCCGCAGTGGTCACCTCACCGATAAATGTTATTTGCTCAAAAATGCCATTCAGATCTTATAGATGATAAGGTTATTGAAAAGCCTACTCCCTGCACCAAATATAATCAATAACCCTCTACCTTAAATCAAAATGATTGAGGTTGATGACGACTTCGGGCATGATAGGCGAGGTACCGATTACAAGCTCCCCGCCGAGTTTGAGTCAATTTCTAATAAGCCACCGCAGAACTAGTATATTAAGACTAGCCCACTTTTGACACCCACGCACGGTGGACTACTTCGGATATATTATCCCTATTCCTTTCCCTAGCCTTACGGATTTGGTCATCTACCAATCCACTCCCTAAAATTGAGGATCTCAAACCCCAAGTCCTCAATAATGTAATTAACCATGTACGGTGTGCTTTTAATAATAATCTAAATGTCTTTGCTTATTTCTTAGTTGCACCTACATTAAAAGACGCATTAAACAATTAAAATAATGAGTCATTTAATAGGACCCAAAAGATAAAAAAAAATAATAAATTATTATTTGTCTGAGCTTGTAAAGTCAGTCGAGCACCAGAGACATCATTCACCAACAGCAACTGAAGACTGACCCACTATCAATCTGGGGCTGGACAAGGAAATCAAAAGAAGTCAGAATCGGCAACTACCTGCAAGGCTCTAAAAGGATATCACTCATGGATCTCCTCAAAGAGCTCGTGGACATGCTTACCTGGTCCTATGAAGATGTATCAAGGGTAAACCCAGCCATAGTCAAACACCGGATCCCCACATGTCCGGATGCTCAGCCAATCAGACAAAAGCTCCGCCGCATCAAGCCAGAATGGTCACTACAAGTTTAAAAAGAAGGCATGAAACAGCCACACGTCAACTTCATTCGGGTAAAAAAAAAAGGAGAAAAAAATACCCGATCTGGCTGTCCAATATAGTGACCGTTCCCAAGCCCAACAGTTTCTTTATCAACGGCATGCTGGGCTATAGTCAAATCAAAGGCAGCAGGAGACCAAGAAAAGACCCCATTCACCACCCCTCGGGGACCTATCATGTCATGTCCAAAAATGCCGGGGCTACTTATCAAAGGTTGCTACCCCTCTTTTCCACGATGTGCCGTATATTGTCAAAAGGATCCGGTCAGGAGATGTCGTACTCCCCACAAGCCAGGAAAGAAGACATTGTCCAGTCCTCCAATCTTAACGAGCTCAAAAGGTATTATGCTTGAGACATCCTATTTGGCAAGTGCTTCCCTCTCCAGCCCGCTAGGCTGAAAACCCGAAAGGGCGGCCTAGGCAAAAGTTAGGGCATTTAAAAAAATAAAAAAAATGAAAAATAAAAAATAAGAAATAAGGGCTCGCTAGGCTGAAAAAACCCGAAAGGGCGGCCTAGGCAAAAATTAGAGCACACAAAAAAATTCATAAAAAAAAAATAAATAATAATAAAGGCTCGCTAGGTTGAAAACCCGAAAGGACGGCCTAGGCAAAAGTTAGAGCCAAATAAAAATATATATCAGGAGAATAAGGAGAGGGAAGACACTCTTTGAAACCTCGGCATCTTACCTCCAGTCTTCGGCATGCAAGGGGCTCGTCCCGACGTAAGAAAAAAGAAAAACCACGACATAAGCTCGCAATAAAACACTAAAATATAATATTACAGGTTCTAAGGTGCAACTTAGGAATAATTGCTAAAGAAATTTAGGTTATACATTAATTGCATGTACATATCTATTACTGCCTCTACCCCATTTGTTTCCCCCAAAACTATCCTTTATTTGCAGCTTAAGCCCCGGAGTAGTCCATTAGTGCCTGTGATGTCTGCCCGGCCGGTCCCATATACTTCTTTTGTAGGGCACAGAAAAAGGCTCAGTCTCATAAGGAGCACCAGAAGTGTCCTCGTCCTACTCATCATCCGCGTTTCCATTGTCCTGAAACAGTCTGACGACTTGGGATCCGATCATTCACGGCTGCCCTGTCTAATTGTGAAAGAAATGCAGGGATTATGAGAATAGTCTTATGCCTAATATAGCCCTGTAACAATTACATGGCCAAGGAGGTATCTGCCTTTTCCTCTCCCCACATATCACAAAAAAAAAAAAAAAGAGAAAAAGGGAAGCCCGCTCGAACCCGAAGGTATTTTCCTTTAAAATCCATTTTGGATATACAGCGTGCCATTACCAACTAGACATCGATATAGCTTTGCTTTGTGCGTGTGTCTTGAGTCTGCATGTGTTTATTTATTTTGCATCATATAAATTATATTGCATTGTAAATATTTGTACAGGTTTTCAAAAAAAAAATTAACAAAAAACAGCAAAAACAAAAAAAAAAGAGGAAAAAATAACAAACAAAACATTTTTTTTTTGTATTAATTTGCATCTAGATAAATGTTTTTGCATTATAGGCATTATAAATCATATAAATTTCATGCATCATTACTTAATTGCATCATTTAGGCATAAATAGGACATGCATAAGCATCATTAATAAAGTCAGGAATGCTTCAAAAGTACCAAACAAAATGCCAAAATCTATCGGATCAAGTATATCCCGAAGAAAAAAAAAAGAGAGAGAGAAAAAAAAGAGGTAATAAGCATGCAAATAAAGAAAAGTGGCATGCGATGCGAGAAAAACAAAAAACAACAAAAACAAACAAAAACAAAAAACAAATGAAAAATGAAAAAAAAACAAAACAAAAAAAATAGGGAGAGGGGGAAATGCATGCACAAAAAAAATTCAGGTACATGCAACAAGAACAAACGCGGCGGAAGAAGAAATTTTCGCTAAGCTAGAAAATGGAGCGAAAAGAAAAACAACAAAGAAAGAAAAGATGATATCACCGGTGATACCAAAAGGTGCTACAAAGAAGAAAAAGGAAGCTTCGACCAAGGTTAGAAGGAGTAATAAAGAACAAATGCGGCAAAGATCAAGAAAAATTTTCGGCTAAAGCCGAAAACAAAGCGGGACGGGAAAAGATTTTCCAAGGGTGGAACGAGGACAAAAGAAAAATCCCCAAAGAAAGTGCAACAACGAACAGCAGTAAAGAAGCACGAAAGCAACATCACAAAGAATTTGTCTTTGCACGAACACGACAAAGGTAAAGGAAAGGAAGGTATTTTCCTTTTTAACAGCATTTGTTTGATGTTTGGAAACTTTCCTTTAAGGGGTACACACCCGGATTGATAGGGAAAGGTTTTGTTCTCCGTTGAAGGCCGAGTTCCTAAGGAGGCAATACATTCCATGCATTTTGGCTATGTGGGAAACTTTCCTTTAAGGGGACCGGATTTATAGGGAAAGGTCTTGTTCTCCAAGAGAGGCCGAGTTCCTAGGAAACAATTCACTCGCATAGCCACAAGATGAACTACGCTTGGTCCGATTCCTTGTTTAAGGATACGTAGGCGCCTCTATCACGGTAGACGCGACCATCACAAAGACATATTTACCCTTGTCGTACTCATTTGATAAAGCTTTGCCACACTTGCTCATTTAGTATTGTTGCACTTGCACCACAACACTTACACCGCCACATTTAGTCCCGGTGAGTGAACTACGATCGGTCGATTCCTTGTTTAAGGATACGTGGCGACCTATCACGGTAGGCCCGACCGTTGTACGAGTGATAGTTTAGGTTTTGGCCTGAGTTCCTTTATTAAGGGATACGCAGGCAGTATACACTAGTAGGTCCGACCATCAGAGCACATTAAATTCATATCTGCTCAAAACCACGATAACTTTTTATAACCGACTAAAAATGTCTAGGTTATAAAGTTTGGACAACAAGTTAACTGTGCATTATAACTGCTACCAATTGTATTCTCCCGTTCTTAAATGAACGGAATTGGAGAGTCTATTGTTTATCAACGATGTTCGTCTACTCAGTAAGCCTTGGGTTACCCGTAGACTCCATCGTTGAGGGGCTCTGTAGACACCCCAATTTCGTACCCTGGTATGTGATCGACATAAAATATCAAGAACTGTTAAAACTTAACAAATGTCAAGTTACAGGAGTCAAAAATGCGAAAGGAAAAGCAGAATGCGCAGAACAGTGAACTGCAGGGGGGAAAGTGCAAAAAATCAGAAGTTGGAAAGAAGCATGGTGCCGCACCATGCGCACTACTGTTGCGCCCTCTCAGAATGAAATGGTACAAGTCCTGATGCCCATGGTACAAGCCACTGATGCAGGGAGAACAAATCTGAAAATTCCAGCCGTGTCCCTGCCTTCGACTATAAATAGAGGCCTCGGCTCCCAGTTTCATTTGCTCATTTTTTCCGAGATCGAAGATCGCAACGAAGCTCTGCTTCTACGTTCTATCGATACTATTAGTACGAGAGGTGCGAGATAGGTGAGTGGAAGCCCCTAGAGTCTCCAAACCCCGTCCAAACTCTGCCAAAATAAAAACCCATAGGTTATAAGTGATCTCTAGCCTAGTTGTTAGGTATCCACCTCATTTCCCCGGCCCAAAAATCCTAAAGTAAGCCGTTACTCTGCCCGAGTAACGACTTGAAAAACACCCTAACTAAGCTGTTATTCCGCCCAACCAAAAAGGCCAAAACCACAAAAACTAAGCCGTCACTCTGCCCAACCAAAAAAACCAAAAATACCACATATAAGCAGTCACTCTGCCCAAATCAAAACAACAACCACACAACAAACAACAAAAGACTCCCTCTCCCTAAAGGACAGAGCGAGCACACCGCCGCTCGAAAAGGTAAAACCTTTAAGAGCGCCGTTTATTTCTATTTATTTATTTTTTCTGTCTTTTATTTATTTTTAAAAGTTGTTATTTAAATCCGGCACAATGTAGTCTTTATAAGCCGTTGTGCTGCTCGGATTAGATTAGGAAATATTATGTAAAAGAGCCGTTATAATGGCCAAATATTCTTAAATGTGTCTGTAATTATTAGAAGGAAACGGCTGCGAGTCCGTAAATAATGTAGCAACGAATGTATTTGTTTAAATTTCCCTGTCTTTTTAATACCTTATTTATTTGCGAGATAAATATAACAATAAGCATACTTCAGCCAAAAACGTTTTTGAGACAGAAAGGGCGAGTTGGGTGCCTAGCACCTTCCCAACTCGTAACTTAGCCTCCGAACCCGTTTTCTTTTTCTCTGGTTTATTTTTCTTTTCTTTGGTTTTGCTTTATTTGCCTTAAAATAAAGATGGCGACTCTAAAACTTTTGGATTCAGTGGGGCCTCGCAACACTCCTTCTTTGCACTTTCCCGTTCTCCCCTAAAAAAGAGAGAAATGGGAATGGAAGGGTGATGTATTCACATATCCTGGTATCCCCTAAACAAGTGATAACTTGATGCGGGAAACCCAAAGCTCCCATAGTAATCTGAATGGGCCATAAGGCTATTTTTAATAAATCCATAGTGGGGGCGTCGCAATATCCTTTTTTGCACTTTTCCGTTTTTCCCTAAAAAAGGGAAAATGGGAATGAAAGGGTAATGCATTCCCATATCCTGATATCCCCTAAACAAGGGATAACTTGATGCGGGAAACCATCAGTTCCCATATTGGATACAAAATTCACTCAAGGCAACCGAGGCACATTCTAACGTGCTAATATAGACAGCACTCATCTCGCACTTTTGATTTCGTCTTCCCCTAAACAAGGGAGGGTGGAACGAGCAAGGCGTGGTGTCCGCACGCACGCCGCTATCCAAGGGCGCGCGGGGCGCGGGAGCACATCCTGGGAACCTCACAGCTTCCCTCAGTGATTACTGATTAGGTGAATATACGGTATGTATTAATTACTGATTAGGGTATATTTGAACAAACCCACTACTCTGCATTTTCGTTAAATGCACCGGCTCTTCAGCTTTCACTATTTATTTAAATATCTTACAATAAGTTGTATATGAACTTTAATTTGCATACACTAGTATAGTAGTAGGTTGGAAAAAAATTAGGGCCTCGTTATTTTGAGGCCCTGTGCAGTCTGGCAACCTGCATTTGTTAAGGGCCGGCCCTGGATCCGCACCTAAAGGTTTTAGGTTGACCCTCATTTTTTATTTTTATTTTAATGAAAAAAATATCATCGACTAAAGTAAAGACGATGAAGATGATGATGCGAGTTTGTTTCTCCATTTTGCCAAATCACTAAAGCAAAGAAGAAGAAGATGGGTTGTATGAAGATAAGTTTGATTTTTTGGTAGTATTTTATGTTTCTTTCTCTTCAAAATTTTGCTCTCCCGTTTTTCTATGTAGTGCATAAGAAGGGGGTTTATTAGTTTTGATGGGAGTTGGGTAGAGGAGGGGGGTTGTGTAGAGAGGGTGAGTAGGGGAGAGGGTTTGGGTAACATGTAGGTTTCAAAATTACAAAGGGAAAATAGGTAAACAAGGGGGGTACACACAGTGTTTTGAAGTATTTTTAAATTGAGTAGTGGTATAATTAGAAAGGGGGTCAACGTATAAGAAATGAGGGTCTATATAGTGCCACCTAGAGGTGTGCACAGTATAGGCCTATCAGGTAACAAGCATCATTTAACGAAGCTCAGTATTGCAGACAAACCAACATGCATTAGTGGACAGGCTTTGACGGGCGTTGGGCGGGCACGAGCTTGATGGGTTCTCCGAAAGGATCATGGTTTAGAAAGGATCATCAATATAAAAGGTCAATTTGAACGAAAGGATCATGGTTTAGAAAACATGTAGTATTTCAAAAGATACTGGATAAAACCTATAGATTTATCCCCTATTTTTCTATCTGTTCGTGCAAGTGGTGAGGGTGGGTGGAGATGAGGTAGGTAGAGATGAACCATAATATTAAATTCACTCACACTGATCTAGTGGTCGGAAACTAAAGTAACCTTACAAGTGTGAGGAATTGACCATGAGAACATACATAGGCAGATTACTGAATGAGATAAGATTTTATTGTTTCACTTTTACTTAATCTGTGTAATTGTGTGTGTGTGTGTGTGTTTATATATATATATATAGAGAGAGAGAGACCAAAATATAAACAACCCCCAAAAGTATCCGCTTAATCTGAAAGTGCACCCCCAACCTAATTTTTTTTCCCATAATGTCATCTGATGTTACCTTTTGTCCCACTTTGCCCCAGCGTCGTGACCGGTGTTAAAAATATAACATAATATGTCATGTGCAAATCATATGCAATGGTGATTTTAAAATTATCATTTTACTGGGAAGGGTATTTTGGTCATTTACTGACATTCTTCTTTAACCCTACATTAAGATGCATTTGAGTTGATTTGTTTGCCTTAAGCTCTACTGAGCTTTTGTTTCTCTCTCATTTTTATCTCAAACCTCCCAATTAATTTCCCCATCACAACAATTTTTCCTTACCGGCACTGTAGAAACTTACATACCTTAGATTTACTTAAAATCATTAAATTAAAACCAACTAGTTTATTAAAACCAACATAATATGTCATGTGCAAATCATATGCAGATAAGTTATCCTTTGTTGTTTATACATCAGATACCCCGATTGACTTTGCCTAGCAACCTTCCTACTTGTTTCGTTCTACCTGCCTAAAGCATAAGTCATCAGCAGCTAGTAGCTGCTTAGCTGCTGATAACAGTGCCAGCACCTGCTTATTCACTCAAAATCACTCAAAATTATCTATCTGCTGAAACACTTTATCCGTTGAAATATTTTACCCTTGTGCGCTTATTATAAAACATTATTTTGGTCGTTTTTTTTTCAAACAAAAGAACTATTCACATGTCCTTTCAATATAAGACTTTCATGCATGTCATAAATGTTCCTTATCTATTCAAACCTAGCTAACCACTCTTTTTAATATTTCATACTAGAGTATACTCTTTGTCTCTTACAGATTGCAGAATTTCTTGATCATCATTTTGTTAAGAAATTCAAAGATTTAACCCCGCTCTCTCAAATGACTACAAATCTGGGTATCATTATAAAAACGTTTGAAGATAGGATTGAAGCACACACCATACAGAACTACGTGCTCAAGTATTCAAAAATCTCAAATTCTCCAAGCACTTAAAAAGAGACAAACACGTTGAAACTCGTATTCAGATCCAAAACTTCAAATCTTTCTTTGAAGAGTTTCTTCTCTTAAACACACTAGATAATCTCTCATATAACATTATTTTCTAGTTTCTGTTTGAACAATCACTATTTGTTTGTCCCTATACTCTTTCAAATCCTCAAGGAATCTTTTATTGTTGCACGAGTTTGATTCTTGCTAGATCAAACTCCTCAAACACTGGTTTTTGTTGTTCACTAATCCGTTAGTGATCACTTAGCATTTATATAATCTTAGTGTACTTCAAAATCCAAGTTTGACCAACTTGGTAGTGGACGTAGCAGTTTTAACACTGTGAACCACTCAAAATACTGTGTTCTGTCTACATGTTGTTTTTACTGTTCATACACTTAAGCAGCTTCTATTAACTTAAGTGTTCAACAGTTACATTCCTAAATTATTTCCATAGTTGATCTTATATATTGTCTTTTAATTCAGTCCTTATACTTAATTGATCAAAAGAAAATCAAACCAAATTGTTTTAAGTTCAGCAGCTGTTACCTGCTGATTTTACATCAGCTGCTAAAAACGTATCTTTTCCGCTGCATCTTTTAAAGGTTTTCAAAATAACCCTTAAAAATTTAAAAGGTTATTCACACCCCCCCTCTAGCCTTATTTCGTTGTCAATTGGACTTACAGGCGCCATGGCCATGGCAACAATCGAGCCATCCTCGTCGGTAGCAGTCCGCTTTGGCCAGAGTGAGATTTGTTGATGGAGAAGTCCAACGACTATGATTAGACGGAATGTGGCGGCGTGGGTGTGTGATTCGAGGTTGTCAAAGGCCGCTGGAAGGTCGTCAGAAAAGCTAGTGTCAACATCAATAATTTGGATTTGCAGGCCACCACTGAGTTTGGTTGCCTCGTCATTAATGTTCCCATTGCCAACACTATTGTCACCGCCAGGCATGGCATCACCTTGCTGGCTTCCATGGCTCGTAATTATCCTAGTCTGACGCTTCCCAAAACATATTGTGTCAGAGGAGGAGACGAGCCCGGAGCTAATTTGAGGATGGAGGGACTTAGGGAAGGGGTTAGCCATGGCGGTTCACAACTTGGATCTGAATTTTAAAACCCAGATCTGATGGTTTTGAAACCCAGATCTGAGTTTTAAAACACTCGATTTTGATATTGTTTTCAGTGGAAGTGGTGGTGGGGGTGGTGGGGTTGTTGGAGGTGGGGGGAAGTTTGAAAAGAGATTTAATGGCGGCAATGGTGGGAATGGATGAGGTGGAAGGATGGTGGGATGAGACCTTCTTTTCTCTAGCTATTTGACACTTTGACCCCTTTATTTAGTGTTGTGTAATAGACCTAAAGTGGAAAAGACAATTTTACCCTGCACGTGCAAGAACACGTTATAGGGAAAAAAAATATTTTTGGTGCACTTTGGGATTGAGTGGATACTTTGGGGGGGCTATTTATAGTTTAGCCATATATATATATATATATATATATATATATATATATATATATATATATATATATATATATATATATATATAATAAACTATTAAACCAACTAACGAATTATTAAAACTTGATGGGTTGGGCGGGGCATAACGGGGGAACATGGGCCCAGTGTGTGCCCGAGATCACAAGCATCTAGCATCTCTATGTCCCAAGATGCGTGCATCGGCCCATGGACCCATGGACATGGGCATTATGGACAGGGCATAGGCGGGCTCTGCAGGATTTTGAGGGGCTTCTGACCCCTAGTGCCACCACCCAAAAATAAATTGGGTAAATTGGAGATAACTCCCTCAACTATGAGTTAGGTTCAAATTTCAAATTACCTTAACTATCAATTAAAGCAACATATGCCTCTACCTATAGCAATTTTTTATTTTATTTTATAGCAACCGACAGAATATGTTCATATGAGATGCTGAGACTCATGTGACCCTCTTTAGTCCCTATGTACGAGACAAAGACAACAATCATTCTTAAATATCTCTATTTTCTTTTGTGATTATTTACTTCTATAATAAACCAAAAGAAGCAAATATTTCTTGACTAAGTCATTGCTGAGTCAAGACAAGAATTTCTGACATGTTTTGCATTTTGCACGTTGTCCTATGCTCATTTTTCACATAAATGAGAAAAAAAAATGGAACAAGACTCAGTTTGTCTTGTAGTCCAAGGAAGAGAATCTTTTTTCAGCATGGGGAACAAATATCATCATCTAAAACCAACTAAAGCAAAAATGAAACAAATGGAACATGATCCATCAAACCAGGGACGAAACAGAGTGGAATTTATTATTATTTAAAAAAACATAATTCAATAATCCATCAACCGGGGAACATGTTGAGCATAAATATTACATTTGTTTCGAGCAAAGAGTCCACCATATTATTTTGAGATGTTTTACTTAAAGAATTCATTTTCAAAAATTAAAGTATAAAGTGTCATTTTATTCATAATGAAATACTAAAAGTATTATTTTATTAAAAAGTTAAACGAGGACTCTTCGCCCGAAAGGGGGAAGTATATGAAAACTTGCATCAAGGCCTTTGATGCATTGAGCTAATTGTGCTTTCATTAGCTGAAAGCACTGTTCTAAAACTTCCCGCCTAGCTCCGCCTAGGCCCCGCCTAGACGCTAGGCCCCTCTCTACCGCCGCGACTTTCTTAGTCGCCGTCTAATCGACCAAGTCGACGTCTACGCCAAATCTCGCCGACCTTAATTTATTTTTGTAACTTTGATTTTGTGGCATACGGTGACCGGAGAAGGAAGGGGAAGTGGTAATGGTGATGCAGAGAGAGATAATGGGGGGCGAACTGGGGTAATATATTTTTTTTGTTTTTAGCTCTAAATTTGGCTGGTTTATTGCTTTGGGGTTGTTGAGAATTGGTATTAATGGTAGGTTTGTATATTTTGTTCATTTTACAAATATAAACAAGTGTTTGATAAAATAACAAACATAAAAAAAAAAATTTTGTATTCAATGTGTTTGATCTTTGATGTAAATTATCAAAAAAAAAAAGAAGGTAATTATGCCTTAATTCTAGGCCCCGATTACGCCCCAACTAGTCTCCTAGGCGCTAGTGTGCCGCTTAGCGGCTGCCTAACGATTTTTAGAACCTTGGCTGAAAGCAATACACAGCAGCTCAGTCTTCTATACCACTGCATACTTTGTCAATGAACGATTGATAGTTGCTGGCACAAACTACAATGGGGGACCAGAAATTTCCCCGCAACTCCATAGTAGCCCAGAAATATGGAGTTTATCACAGATACAAGAACACGATCAACACAACTGATTCGGTGCAAGATTCCATAAAAAAACACTATATTCAATCAATCAGCCTACCAGTTCATGTGCCCCAAATTGAGACATTTCTTCTCATCACTTTCTGGGTAAAACACACTTATGTAAGAAATCCTTATATATAAGAATCAGTAAATCAATCAAATTGAAGGAATGAACCTCATTTCTTTGACCTCTATATACATATACTCATTTAAAAGGCAACAAAAGAAAAAAAGGGTATTAACAATGGAGAGAAAATAAACCAGAGGGCCTCACCACCCTCGAAAAGAGCCAAAACTGAGGTTGAATCATAATTTAAAATGAGACTTCCAGAGTAACAAAGGTGGGAGGAATATATTCAAGATGCACTCCTAGTTTCAAGACAAAAACTATACCATTTTCTAATTAATTTAGATAGTATTGTCAATGTCATTCCCTTTTCCCACTCCTTGTCTCACCCCAGCATGTGTGGCTGTTCTGCCTCTCCGTTAGTCACAGAGCTGTGATGATGAACCATGTACCATCGCCCATTATGGAACTCAAAAACGTTAGTCACATTGAAGGGGCCATGCTCCATGTCCACATAAGCTTTCATGGTAACCCAAGCTACACCAGTTAGTACCCTTGCTCGAACATCGCGAATCTGGAACTCAAAACCTGGCTCCCAGTTGAATGCAAGCCGCCAGCTCTCGAGAACCCCATTGTAACTGTGCAGAGCAAACAGTTCAATCCAAATTAAATAAAGTCCATTCCCGGTCATGCCAAATCAAATCAAACTTGAAAAAATAAAAATTCAACCCCATTTGAGAAAGTGAACCAGAAAAATAAAATAAAATCCATTCTACTATTTCATGCTCTCTTTCATCCTGAGCATACAATACAAAAATGCAAGCTCAAACATGAAGTTAGGAATACAATTTTCTTATTTGGATGAAGATACTCAACAAATTGACTACCAAGAAAATCTGGAGAACCATTACAGAATTTATAGCAAACAGTGATTCGATAATGGAAAGAATTTGATATGAAACTACCCACCTTGATGGATGTCAGTTATGTCATTCTGAGTTCTAATTTTGTCCATAAATGAATGTCAATTTCAGTAGAAAATAATTCAAATAATCTCGATGTCATATAAATAATACTCCATCCGTTCCATGCAAAGAATCCATTATTCTATTTTGGGATATTATTCTATTTTGGGATGTTCTACTTCAAGAGTCCACTTCCAAAAATTATGACCACAATCTCCATAAACCTTTCAACCTTACCCCCTCCACATGCTATACACATCTTTGCTATATTCGAACATTTTTGTAATTATGACGATCTCCAATACTACTTTTATGATCCTTAATTATTAGAGTTTTCAAACATGGACTCTTTGGATGGAACGGAGGGAGTACAACCAAATGTATTCTGGATCATTTTAACAAAAAATGACATTCACTAGAAATGGACGCAACGTACGAAAACTTTAGTTCCTCGACCACAGGAAGGAAGCAATCACACTCAATCCCGAAGTGATTAGGCACATGATCACATCACCTGAAAAACGCAAACAACCCACTTAACTCCAGACATTTAATCTGTGGCAATTCTCTAGTAAATCCACTTTTCACCCTATGGCCAAGGAGTAGCTGAAACCTAATTTGCATGTGACTGCATACATACTCGTCTCTTACGACATCAATTTCCACCTAAGAGTTCAACCAAGTAAGAGTACCATTTGTAAACTGATTAAACTCCAATTAATTTCTACACTCAATAGAATTTGAAGCTTGCCAGATCATAGATACATTACTTCCATCTGGAGCATTAGCATCATGAACTTAAAGCAATTTTCCATGGCTTTACACTCACAATTGAACCAATAGATTACCTGTTTCAGCTGATATCTACAAGAACAGCTGTTAACAACACCTATTTAATTATCAAAACACAGCTTTGACACCATTTCACATGCTGAAACTAGAATTCAAATGTAACAAGGCTTCTGTCATTTCCAACTCTGCATAATACATTTTAAGATGTTCTTCAAGCAAGGATTCACCACTAGGTGACGACTCAGTACAAAAGAGTATGACAAATATACCCAGAATAGATAGAAAACTTAAAAGGAAACAAATCAGTAGATTTTTTTTCAAAAGGACCTAGATTGCAGCTGTGGCAAATCAATCAAATAGTCTACAACTAACATGTAGGCACACTAGACAGCTCAAAAGATGGAAGTCTGATATTAATATTACAAGCCAGATTTTTAATCTAAAAACAAGAGTGAAGATCATTCCCATTGGCAGAAAACGAACACGACAAAGTAAAAGGCTACACTACGCTGTTCCATCACAATAAAATAATCACTGAAGTTGAAGCAATTGCACCAATAAATAAGAGACGGAAGTTAGATACTCATAAACAGATAAACCAACTTACCCACTGAAGAGCTCTCCAGAGGCATGAACACATTTCACATAATCCGTATTAAGCCAAAGGCGACCCATTTCTTGAAGAGTCCTATCTCTAATGATACTAAAAAACTCTGCATTGATATTAACAATTGCTCTAGTTGCTGCATAGTAAGCTTTCCATCCATTAGCAGGCATTACACTGTCCTGTTCCAAAGTGAAATCCTGGAAGCACAAGTAGAACAATGGAAGAGAAAATTAAATACACCAGAAGCCGAATCACTCATAAAACAAATCCCCTTATGACAGTATCACTACATTTCTATCTGCTCACAAACCCAATAGAACAATTTTCTTTTGTCTTGCAAGTCCCTTCTGTAATTGATCCCCACAATAACAAATAACAAGAGAGAGAGAGAGAGAGAGAAGAATATTCAGTTTGCAATATGAATGTCAGAAGAGCTTCAGATCCCAATAATTTCAAAAAGTTGAACAAACTACTAAATCTCTCAGAGAAAGAAAAAGGCTCCTCTATATTCTCATTACATACGTTAGAGGGGTTTAAAGAGCATGCAAGAGATTCATTTTGTAAAGAGCTAAAAAAAACTATTGAAGGTCAAAACATTATCCTCTGGATTCCATTCTAACCCTTTAAAAGAAGAGAAGAAAAAGGTATTGGCAAAAAGAGGGAATGATCACATCCCCAAGCATAAGAAGCAAGGATACAAATGCATAGTGACATGGAATAAGAGAGCTTCTGGAGGCAACATGTAAAAATTGGAGTATCATCTTTTCTTCTACTCACTTCTTTTAAGTAAAAAGGTCTATTTTTGAGAGTCAACTATTAAAAACAAAAAAAAAAATTACTACCCTTGGAAATGAACATTATAACACATCTCTCAACAAATTGCTTGATACCAAAGTTAAGTTTCCAAATTCATCCTTGTTACTTCAACCTTAAGAATAAAGGTATTTATGAACAATTATTACAATCCTTAAAATGTTTGACTACAGACATGGACCCTTTGCTTTTGGAGTTGGTTCTTTCCCTTTCTAGAATCCATTAGTTAAGAGATAGTAAACTTATAATTGTTTGCACATATGATATGATGTATCACCTATATAGGGCTTGTTTGATTTTTTGGCTTATTGATACGTTCTTATGGCTTCCCATAAGTTGCTTTTTTAATGTTTGATTTGACTTATGTGATCATAGGTCATAAGTTCAAGCATTTAAGGCACATGTAAGGTAAGCACTAGGCCTTCTGTTTTCTGAAGGCTCGACTGACTTGAGATTGCAGTGGATGATTTGGAAGGTCTTCGTCCATCAAGAAAAGTCATCGTCAATTAGGGCTTCGACTAACAGGAGCGATAAGTAGTAACAGGAGCGACAAGTATGTTGGAAGTTCAGATCTGGCAGCTTCAGGCCACCTGAGAAGGTCATGCGCCTCACAGAAGGGTTCGCCTGCCGGAGGCAAGTCCGGCGGTACCATTGCCGTCACCGGAAAACCTCACCATCGCCGGAGCTCTGATCGCTGGACGGCATGTCTGCCGGAATTTGGTTGTGATTTTAGGGTCGTTAGTCTTGCCTTGGTGTGTAGTTTCATGTTAGCTGAAGGATTTTTTTTTCAGGATTGGTTGAAGAAGGAAGGAGGACATTTGGGGATGGCTGCTGAGGAACTTTTGGGTGAAGAAAGGATGATTTTTCAGTGCGGTAGGAAAACAATCGAGGTTTTTAGGAGCTGTTTCAAGGACCGAATAGAATATCAGCTAGACCGCATGTGATCGCCCTATCCTCTAGTGAGTTTGAGTGGATGTGAGCCGTTGGGCAGTTTCTCAAGCTTCAGGGGTTTATGCTGGAAGAAGAGACAAGTCAGATGGCGTGAGTTAGTGGTGGCCAAGGAGGAAAATGGCTCAGGGTTATTTATAAAAATTGCTGTAAAGGGAAGAGGGAGATCGGGCATGATTTGTTTCCCTGTGAAAACTTGGGGTGGGTGATGGTGGCTGAGAAACTCCGAAGATTTGCAGGTTTCAGGAAAGCAGAAGATCACAGTGCTCCCAAAATGTTTAAGGAGGTGGCAGAGATCCCAACTTGGCCTGACTTAATTCGTAGCTCTGGAACCAGGTCAGTGGATGTAGATTTTACGGTGGATGAAGATTCGTGCAGTGGAGCTATGGATTTCTTGGACAGATCTTGGTGGGGAGAGTTGGAATTCTAGAATGTCCTAAACCTGAAGTACGTGAGATGCAACATTGGGCCGACCAGAGGTGGAAGACACCGGGGGGTGTGAGAGTTGTTGATATGCATGGTCATAATTACGAAAGGCGAGCGCCTCTTCGCCTGAGGCGAGAGGCGAGGCGAGGGGGTTACGCCCCTTGTAGGTCCAGGGGAGGCGATTACACATAAGCGAGGCAAGGCGATCGCCTTTCTCGCCTTTTGAAGAGGCGAGAAGAGGCGGACAAAGGCGAACATTCTAGAAAAAACTTAATATGACGTATTTTTTTTTTAATTTTTTAGGGTTTTAACTTAAAATTAACACACTTACCATCTAACCCCACGTGCAACTTGGACTTTTAGACTTCCAATTAGACTCTTCAACTTTGCGGAGAGATACAAATACCTTCCGGTCGCTAAACAGAGACAGAGCACAGTTCGTTCGTGACTGTCGACCCTGTTTGGGATTCGCAGAACAGCCTTTGGTCTTTCACCCTCGAGTCCTCGACTCTGTCAGTCTGTTGTCTTCAACAATCAGACAACCAGGTAACTTTCTCTTCTTTTTTTGTGGCTAAATTGGATGATAATTCGACTTCTTCCTGCATCTTTTCTTCACTTTTTTTACTCTGTTTTTGACTCTCTTTACTGAGTCTTCAAGGAACTTTTTACTTTCTCTTCTTTCTTTTTTTTGGTTAAATTGACTTCTACTCTGCTTCTTTCATTTTTTAAACTATGTTTCTGTTTACTTTGTGTTTTTTGTGTGTATTTATGAAATGAAAAACTATTTCTATGCTTCTTTCAATCTGTATTTCATGTAATTTGATGCACTGCTACAGGCCTACAGGCTGTAATCAGTTTGTTTGTGTTTTTTATAAAAAAATACAACAATTTGATACACTGCTACAGGCCTACAGCTAATCAGTTTTTGTTTAGTAACACTGCTGCTTATGTCTGAAATGTCTTTTTACTGTTTTTATGAAATATAAAAACTATTTGCTTGTGTATTTATGAAAAATTAAATACAACAATACTTACTCTTTTATTTGAAATATAAAAACTATATGTTTTGGATTATGTCACGATAAAATTATTATATATATATATATGCTATTTTTCTTAATTTCTCGCCTTGTTCGCCTTCCGAGTATGGCGCGTATTAGAGTGGGGGAAAGGCTTTATAGTATCCCCATCTGGGTGGAGACAGCGACTGTCTGCAAATCGTGGAGAATGAACAACAGTGCAGGAGGTGCAGATTTTACTGGTAAGAAGAAAGATAGGGCGGAGAAGACAAGTGAGCCTCACGCGAGGGGGAGGGAGGCGAAAGAAAAGTGGGCAGGGAAGTCATGTGGAAGCCGGATGGAAAAGGAGCACGTGGGTCATCAAAAATTCAAAATTCCAAAACAATTCTTCAAACGGGGTCGTTTCTAGTGGCAGTTCCTTTTTGGTCAATTTGGGCCAAGATCAGAGGGAAAACAACAGGTTTAAGGGTGGACATGGTGAAAGCCCAACTGTGCTTAATATGAAAGATAAGGGGAAAGCAGTACTCGTAGGGGTGGGACTGTTGATAGACCAACTGTGTCCAACTTGAAAGATGGACTGAGCACACAAGAAGGGGGGTGGGTACCTTAAGTGGCCCATTTTCCTTTAGAATGTGAGGAGGACCAAGAAACCCAGAAGGATGGGCTGGTGGAGGAGGCAGTATTGGAAAACGTTAACGCTCAGACAAGTGAGTCCGAAAAGCAGGGTGTGTTGACTCCTCTAATTGATGGTGTGATAACGGATGTCGAATCAAGAGCGAAGAAGAGATTGATAATGAAGAAGATAGTATTACTCACAGAGCAGAGGAAGGAATTGATGTGCTTAGAATTACAGGGGTTCCCTTGGACTCGAAGAAGCACGAATCGAGCTTGTCACCTTGGTGTGGGAGCAGGAAGGTCAACTTAGGTGAAGAAGATGTGACTCAGTCTTTGGCTGTGAATCCAGAGGCTGTAGTTCCAGTCACAATCAAGGAGGAGTGCATGGAAAATTTGGAAGAACCCTTGGAGTGTTCACCTTTGACAGTGGTCAGACCTGAAGATATGCAAGGTTTTGAGTTGCTGATGGACGCAAATGAAAAGGAAGATATTTCTCTGTGGGTTAAGAGGAGGGTGAAGGATTTCGGGAAGCTGCTTGGGGTATCATGTGCAGGTTATGAAGAAAAAAATCTGAATTTACTAAAGGAAATGGATAGAGGGAGGAAATCAGTGGGGAAGGAAAATAGTATCAGCAGCAAGAGACAACGGTCAAGGAGCAACAGGGAGCTCAAGAATTTGAGATGTCTCAATTTTGATATTGTCGACGGCATGGGTGGGAAGGGTGAGGAATCAAATCTGAATGCTTAATTATGCATAAACGGATTATTTCATGGAATGATAGGACTTTAAATGATGAGTCGAAGCGAGGAGTGCTAAGTGCAGTGATTCATAAATGGAATCCTCAGGTAGTTTGTCTACAGGAGACTAAGGTGGTCCGTATGGACAGAAAAATGGTTATGAGTGTTGGAGGTGATAGGTGGACACAATGATGCTAGTGGGTCGGCCGGGGGTATCCTGGTTATGTGGGATTCTAGGGTGGTTTCCAGGAAGGATACACTGATCTGTTCTCACTTAGTTTCTTGCATTTTCAAGGGACTCGAAAATGATTTCACATGGGTTTTTACACGGGTTTATGGTCCTTGTGCTGATTTGGTTCGACAAGGTTTATGGGATGAACTCAAAACCGTATCTGCTAGGGGGAATCTTCCATGGTGCATTGGAGGAGATTTTAACGTTGTCAGATTTCCCGAAGAACGTAAGGGAGGGGGGGCAAGAGTATATCCATAAGCTATGGTGGAGTTCAATGAATTTTTTAATGATACGGAGTTGGTGGACCTTCCCTTAGAAGGTGGGGAATTTACGTGGTCTAGGAATAGTGAGGGGGCCCAATGCTCAAGGATGGATCGCTTTTAGTGTCATCTTCTTGGATGGAGAAATTTGGGGGAATATCTCAATCTTGCCCTTCCAAGGGTGTGTTCGGATCATGTTCCGTTGCGTTTGGAATGTGGTGGGCTGAATAAAGGGAAATCTCCCTTTCGGTGTGAACTGATGTGGTTAGAAGAACCTGGATTTTTGGATTGGTTTAAGGAGAAATGGGTAGCTTGTGAAGTGGAAGTCAACCCTTGTTTTCGATTAGCCAAAAAGTTAAAGATGCTGAAGGAAGACTTTCAAGTGGAATAAGGAGACTGTTGGTAATGTAAGACTGAAGTTGGATAGACTGATGGAGGAGGTCAAGGAGCTGGATATTCAGGAAGGGTCAGCGTTGGGAGGGATGAGGATTTCGCCAGACGGAAACTTCTTCAACTAGAAATTCAGAGGCTGCTTCGTTGCGAAGAGATCTGTTGGAGGCAGCAAAAAGCGCGCATCAAATGGTTGAAGGAAGGTGATAACAATACCAGATTCTTCCATCAGACTGCAAAAGCTCACAAACATGCAAACCAGATTTCTAAGGTCCGTATTAATGGTGATCTGTTGGTTGAAGATTCTGATATTAGAGCTGGGATTGCAGACTTTTACAAGGGTTTATTTACGGAAGAAAACAATTGGCATCCACAACTTTCAATTCAATCATCTTGATCCAGTGGATACAGAGACTCTGGAACTACCTTTCACTGAAGAAGAGGTTAAAGCAGTTTTCAGGTTGAAAGGGGAAAAGGCTCCGGGTCCGGATGGTTTTCCGATGGCCTTTTTTCAGCATTGCTGGAACTTGATTAAGGGGGATTTGATGGAGCTTTCGCTGTTTTTCTTCGAACATAAGAGGTTTGAGAGAAGCCTCAATTCTACATTTATAACCCATCCCTAAACGCATCGGGGCAGAGGACTTAAGAGATTTTTGACCAATTAGTCTCATAGGGGGGATATACAAGATCATAGCAAAGGTTCTTGCAAGTCGTTTAAGGAAAGTTCTTGATAAGGTTATATCCACTTCTCAACATGCGTTTGTGGGAGGCAGGTAAATTAACGCATCACTGATGGCGAATGAAATTGTGGATTGGAGGATTAGCAACAGTGAAGCAGTATTGCTTTGCAAATTGGATATAGAAAAGGCCTATGATCACGTTAATTGGGACTTTTTGATGTATATAATGCACAAGATGGGTTTTGGGCAGCGATGGAGGGAGGGACTGGATTCTGTTTTGTATATCTTCGCCTAAATTTTCCATTCTAGTTAATAAGGTTTTTTGCTAGTACAAGAGGATTGTGCCAAGGAGACCCTATTTCTCCATGCTGTCATAAATGGATGAATTCGAGGATTTTCTGTAGGGAGGGAGGATGACTCTCAGGTGTTGGTCCCTCATTTGCTTTTCGCAGATGACACTCTGGTTTTTTGCGAGGCTAAGGCAGCTCACTGGGTTACCTAGAGTGAATTGTTGGCCGTGGGCGAGGTGGAGAATATGGATGAACTCGCTGCATTTTTTGGTTGTAAGGTAGGTGGTTTCCCAACTACTTATCTTGGGCTTCCTTTTGGTGCTAATCCTAGAAACAAAGAGTTGTGGAACCCGATTATAGCAAGATTCGAAAGCAGGTTAGGGAGGTGGAAAAAGCAGTATCTTTTAAAGGGAGGAAGATTAACCCTTATCAAAAGTACCCTCTCAAGCTTGCCTACTTATTTTATGTCGATGTTTGCTATGCCAATTTCAGTGGTGCGGCAGAGGATCGAAAAGTTGGAGAGACTTTTTGTGGGAGGGTCAAGCGGTGAATAGGAAGTATCATTTGATAAGAAGGGAGGTGGTATGTTCGAGTTTGAGAGGTGGTGGATTGGGGATTAAAAGGTTAAAATTGTTCAATATGTCGTTGATGGGTAAATGGCTTTGGAGATTTTTGCGCGAAAAAGATTCACTTTGGAAGAAGATTGTGTTGAGCAAATATGGAGTTTGGGACCATGTGTGGAATCCAATTGAGGTCCACACTTCTTATGGGGTGGGGGTGTGGAAAGGTATTAGAAGGAAGAGAGATATTATGAAGAGATACATAGCTTTTGATGTGGGTATTGGCAACTTAGTTAGATTTTGGAGCGACAATTGGTGTGGGGGTAAGGAGCTTCGGAGGGCTTTCCCGTTGTTTATAACCTTGCTACACATAAGGAGGAAACGGTTAGTTCTGTGTTACATTTCAATGGAGAAAATGCTACATGGAATCCCACTTTTAAAAGAAACTTTCAAGATTGGGAGTTGGACTCTCTTGGGCGTCTCTTCGAGTTGCTTTATAGACAGAAAGTAGATAGACAAAGAAAAGATCTAGTTGTGTGGGAAGGAGGGAAGTGCAAGGATTTCTCAATTAAATCTTTCTCGAGTAGCACTGTTTCATTCCCGTGGAAGAGTGTGTGTAAGACTAAGGCCCCTACAAGGGTGGGTGTTTTTATGTGGGAAGTTGTATGAAGCTATGTTAACATGCGACAACCTCCAACGTCGTGGTAAAATTTTAGTCAACATGTGCCGCTTGTGTAAAAGTGATGGGGGAAGTGTCAACCATTTATTGCTACATTGCCCTTTTACTGGCAAGTGTTGAGACTTTGTGTTTAATTGTTTCAAAGTGGTGTGGGTGATGCCTAATTCGGTGAAACCGTAAAAGAGATGATGAGATGTTGGTCCATGAATAAACGGAGAAGGAGGAATTTTTTATGGGAGGTGGCCCCATTGGCGATTTGTTGGACTATATGGTTGGAAAGGAATGCTAGAGTTTTTAAGAATGCAGAGAGAAGCGTAGAGAAGATCAATGATATTATTATGCATACTCCGCTCTTTTGGTGCCATGAGTCGATTTCTTTTGACGCAAACCCTTTTGTAGAGTTTGTGGATAACATAGCTTAATGTAATTATTACTGTTGTATAGAGAACGCATCACCTGTTTTGAGTTTTGACGCTCTCAGATTTATAACATTTTCTTACTTAACAAAAATAAATAATGAAATAATAAAATAATGATAATGATAATGATAATAATAATGTAAAGGACATTGTGTGATGAAGGTATTTTAGTCTTTATACTTTAAGTCAACACTTTTTCAGCTTACCAATCAAATAATCACACTTACTCAAGACAGCTTATCACCACTTTGAAACAGTTCATTAGTTCATCAGTCATAATCAGTCCATCAATCATAAGTTATCGACTATAAGTGATGAACACATATCAATAAACCATCACCACATATCAATAAGTCAAATCAAACAGGCCCATAATGTTCCCATAATGTTGAATACTGCAACCAGCAATCTGCCGGATCCAACTCAAAGGTACAACTACAGGGCTTGCCACATGAAAGATATTTCTATGCTCTACATAGATTATATTGCTTATTGCCCCGGAGAGATCCACTCTCAAAATTACCAAGTATGAAACGAGAAGGCACAACAAAGTAATTGCCCCATACTCAATCCCATGTGTGACACAAAAGACTAATGTCCTTGAACATTAAAACAGGTAATAATACTCCCTTTGTTGTAGGCAAAGAGTCCACCATACTATTTTGGAATGTTTCAGTTAAAAAATCTACTTTTAAAAAATTATGTTTTTCATCTTCATAACATTTCAACTTTACCCTCACATTTGCTATTATCATATTGATTATGCTCAAGCATTACTGTAATTATGACCAACTTTAATACTAGTTAAATATTTATTAATAATTAAACTTTTCAAACATAGACTCTTTGGGTGGACCGGAGGGAGTCTGTAGTCTAAGCAAACAGAATCAAATACAGCACATCATGGGCCGATAATTCCCATAGGACATTGAAGTTCAAAAGTCTCCATACTTCCATCGTTCTAATCCTCTCTATTTTATTCATTTCTGACCAATTATGAACAATACTTGACCATCATAGGCATGAATGTCGCTTTCAGTGAAAGGCATGAACCAGTCAGTTTCAGTAATTCATCTTGGAAGTTATCTTCTGCTCTACGGGAAGTACATCTTTCATAACAAAATTCTTACACTCAATACTAGCACTTGTTTCATTTTCAGATAAGCAATTTGAGCTACTTCAAGAAGGCAATCTAATTAACCATAGCAAACCCCACAATCTCATGAAGCAGAATGCAAACTACAAGCTTAATTAGATAAAATGGCACAATTCTGCAAGTATTCACCCCTTAAAATGGCTCCACTAATTGATAGGACTTACTTGAATATCTAAATGGTGTGAATCCCCAACAAATAGCAGCTTGACGGCTACAGAAAGGTAGATCATAGAACGAACAGAGCAGCCACAAGTTCACCTTCAAATCTTCAATTTTTACATCTATAAAATAGGGCAATAAACACCTGTCTCTATGCTACATGACAGGTGCTCTTTCCGATTATGATTTATTCTGATACCCATCATGGGAGTATCTCCAATGTTTGCAGAATAACATGAATACTTGAACTTGAATTCGTATTAAATGACTTGCCAAGAATGGCTTCATCATTAATTATCATAAACTATAATACCCGTATATTGATCCAACTAAATCCCATACCAGTCTGTACCTTGTGAGGCCAATACCCGTATACTGATCCAACTAAGTCCTCATATGAGATGGCTCACCTATTTTGATTAGGGACTGGCCAATTTTCAAATATATTCATGCCAGCATTGATAATAAGGAACCCTTTGACTCATCATTAAAGTATTTCACATTAATCATTTGTCAAATAAAGTATTTACTATTCTACTTTAATCACAAACAAATATAAACAAACATAGGTCATTACTAAATGATAGGGCATATATATATTCTTATTCCTGTCAAACTTGCATTCTCACCTCCCTACACTCCCCCCTCCCAGTCCCTCCAGCTCTTTTCTCCCACAATTCCTCAAGAGTGCTATCGCATAGTTGTCAGCTACCCTACGCCAAAACCACGCTAATTTGGCTTTTCCTTTGATTAGTTTCCTTCTAAAACAAAAGTAGTCCCATTAACTAGCAACAAAGTAGGCATAACCAAGGTACATACGAACTCTCTGCCACACGAACACACATGGAAACACATAAGTTTTCTTAAAGCAACACAACGACCAAACATACATACATGAAGCTAACTGGTGGCTACCAATATCCAACAAAAGCATTATAACTTGACTTTCACGTTTCGTTTGTTCTTAGCATTACGACAAACAGGTAAATACCCTTCCAAATCCTAAACTCTAGCCCGGTTAAAGTCAACATTGGCCACCTACAACTATTCTCACAAGTCCGGTAAAATGGCCTTCCATAATTTTGTGGTCCTATGTGACTTCCAGGGGAACTTTAATCACACCCATTCTATAGGTCCTAGGAAACTTTAGGGTATTGATTGAAATTTCTAACATTTAGTATTGGAACATAGATCACATAAAAAGGGCTTAAGTCACACACATCATACCCTTCTAAAATAGTTACATACTCAAGGACTGGGGTAAGCCAAAGTAAGCTAGAATAATAATCAGACTTCAACCTCATGCTTTCAGCAAAGGGTAATTCTAGGGTATCAAACTCAAATTTTAATTCTCAAAGTTCCATATATAATTGATTTTTCTATACTGATTTGAGGCTCATAAAAGGTAATGCACAATATCCCCAAACTTAAAGTTGCAAGTATACCAAAGACAACAAAAGGCAATACAGGCAGATTCAACAAAAGCAGGAATTTAGAAGAGCAACCTTATGATAAAGCGCTTTCCAAGCATTATCATCATTGGCAGCCTTCCGCATTGAAGAATTAGTCATCGACAGCCGACACAAACTCGGATAATCCAAGTAACTCAAAGCGTGAGTCGTAATTTCCGGAACCAACTGTTCCATCATCGAAGCACCAATCTGCCTCTCCGCCACAGACGCAGGCGCTGCCCTCTCCAACACCTCTCCAGCACCGGCACCACTTCCGCCATTCATGTACGACGCCGTTGCTGTCATAGCCATCGCGTCGGAATTGGCAACGCCTTTGCAGGAACAAGCACAATCACAGGATTTGTTGACACCGTCTGACTTGGCTGATTTCAATCGGAAGGCGAAGACGGAGAAAAGGCAGCAGAGAACGGTCACGACTAGGGGAAGGAGAAGTGAAAAACTAGAGGCAATCTCCATTCATATGCGACATGAAATTGTTTGCAATCACACACACAAAACCCTAAGACTGTGTGTTGTGTGTAAAGGAATTAGGGTTTATTTTTCAGCGAGTTTTCTCTGTGTTTGAGAAAAGTCCCAACACTCTGTAGGTGGAGAGAGTAGTGAGAGAAAGCCGAAAGGGGCCTGGGTGTTGTAACTGAATTATATATGCGTAATGTGTTAAGTTTTAAAACGTTAACTGGGCCAAATCGATAAATTCACGCGAAACGAGAGGGCAACTATGTCTTTCAATAGTTGTTGAAAATGACATCCTTAGTTTATCTTATCCACCTTTATCCACCTTAATCTCATTTTTGGACTATTTAATTAGTATTTCTCTTTCCAAATCATTTCAAGGTGAATCAACTTGAGATGTTTTTTCTTAGAAAGTGTATTATTAAAAATTAAGACATATAAATATTATTTTATTATTAATGAGTTATTAAAATTATCATTTTCTTAAAAAGTTTGAGTTTTAAACGGAAACTTTTTGTTAGGAATTGAGAGAGTATTTTTATTTTTTTAGTCAAACCGACTTCTTTCCAAATGAACTAGATTGTGTGTTCGTGTTTATGGTACGACGTTAGTACGGAAATAGATTATTGTAGGCTCGTGTTTAACGTATCATAAATGAAATCTAACTAAAATATTTAGAAAGATGAGTGAGAAAGTTGGAGAGAGAGAGACAGGTAATTGCACAATCACCTTTGCACATGTAAAGGTAGGTTTTAATTGTGAGCGTAAGATTTTGGTAAGAAAATAAATCTCAATTTTTAGATAGCTTTAGTCAATTACAAATATGTGAGTATGAACTCTATTATATTATAGATGTTTAATATTTTTTTTCCAGAATCGTAAATCACATAATTTTAAGAACGTTTTCAAAATAATAAACGTATATATTTCAAATTCATTTAGAAAACAGTGTCAGTTAGTTTGGCTTTAAAAAATCAAGCATAACCATCTTTCTCGTAATGGAGGGAGTAGTAAAACGGTAGTGTCAATGAGAATATGGTAGCACTCTTGGGGCTTGTTTTGTGTTTTATATAGAAAGATATTGGCTAAAAAGTTGTCAAAAAGTTTAAATTTGTGTATAATGAATAAGTGTTGCGGCAGAAAACTCCAATTTTTCAACCTTTGAGAAGCTATACATAATAAGTAGTATATATGTCTGATTCATAGGCACGGTGTCGTTATAGGATCAGTTCAATCTTATAACTGACGGGATAATTCAAACAAAGCGTAAAACTGAAGGTTTTATATGCAATTGTAAATGGGTAATGTAAACATAACATATACTCCCTCCGTTCCTAAATTATTGTCCTGGTTGATCCGACACACAGAAGAAAAAACAATTGACTTGATTATTTATATTGGTTTAATGTGTAGTTTTCTTTAAAGTCCATGTATATATGGCTCATAATTAAAGTAAGGTGAAAAAGTAAGGGTAAAGTGGTAAAAATGATGTTCTAAAAAAGTAAGTTTCAAAGTGGACAATTATTTTGGGACGGACGAAAAAGAAAAAGATGACGATAATTTAGGGACGGAGGGAGTAATTGAATGATTCATTTGTAACTCAGATGTTTACAAATCAATTTGGACCGTCAGTTGTATTTAACACAATTCGATCAGAGCCACCAGTTAGACCTTAAGCTTCTTTATAATATAGATTATAAATTGTACACCCCCTGTTTTGGGCAAAGAGTACTCATTTAAAAGTTAATTTTTTAAAAAAAATGACACTTTTAGTAGTGTATTAGTAATAAAGTGACACTTTTATACATTAACTTTTTAAAGTGGACTCTTTAAACGAAATATCTCAGAATAAAATAGTGAACTCTTTGTCCGAAACAGATGAAGTATTTATTAGGGAAAAAAAAAGGAGAAGAAACTCTATTTTAGAAGTTAGGAGAATAATCAAAATACTAGATAACCCTTAAGAATCCTAATTTATTACGAACTAGCCCATCTATAATTTAACCTCTGTCTACTTATCATTATGCTAGTGTTTATTTAGCCTTTACATATTTTTGTTTACTTTAAAAAACTTATTTACATATCGATGCATTATTAATTAAATATGTAATAAATAATTTCAATTTCATGAATTATAAGTATTTATACAGATGAAATTGTTATTATTCAATAAAATTTTAGTCTTATGTATTGAATTAATAAATACTATTACTTTATTAGAAGAATAATTAGGTCAATTTTATGCAAAAAAAAGTCAACTTTTCAACAAATTTCCTTAAGAAAAAGTCACATCGATGAGGACTTAGGTTTTATTTGCATATCTAAATCTTAGAAATAATGAATATGCAGTATTTATTATTTTATGAGAATTAAACATATATATTCTACTAACTTAAACTATAAAAAGGCAACAATATTGACAAAGATAAAGGAAAAGAAGACTCTATTTGCAGAGAGATTGGTGTGGTTGTGTTTCTTAATTTTTTTTCTTTACACATTATATAGCATACTTGAATTTTATTTTCAATTAAGGACAAAATATGAATGCCACTGGTGAAAACTTAACAAAATATTTCAATGTTCCCAAAACAAACAAACTCTAAGTCTTAAAACAAATATAACCTCCTAAACCTTTTTTTTAAAAAGTTTCAACTCCAATGAGCACCCTCTATATAACCCTTTGAATTGGTGACATCTTAACTAACAAACTTAACTATCAATATATTTTTATTTTTTATTTTCTTACCGCAATTGAAATAAAATATTTATTCATTTAAATTTTATATTTTATGAAAATTATATTATATGTTTTGATTATATCAATTATTTTTATTTAAATAAAGTTTTGTCACACTTTTTAATATTATCAATATACCCATAATTTTAAGTTATAAATAATAAAAAAAGGGAAATGATACTGTAAAAAATACACTAAATTAATTGAAAAATAAAATAGAAAAAATGGGAAAGCATACCATCATCAAAGTGATGATGTGAGTTGAGTTGTTTATTTAATTCATAGGCTCTCCACTCTAATACATTAAAATTTTAGCAAAAAACTGGATGCTCTAATCAAGCCAAAAAAATTTCAATTTTTGCCGCCTTCTTTAAATTTTGGAACAAAATTTTTGAAAGGGAACGAATACTAGGAAGAAGACCAATGGAGAAGGAGATATGCGGGGGAGAGAGAAGAAAGAGATGAATGGAGGCCAGCTAAAACTCACCCAATAAATTGGGGGAGAATTAGCTTTTTTTAGGGATAGGGTGATTGATAGGGTGTCCACTGTGGGCATAAGTGTGGTAAAAAACCCTAAAAAAGATTTTAGGGTGTTAATAAAGGGAACCACTGTGGATGCTCTAAGTCTTAATCCCTAAAACCCAAATCATAAACTCTAGAACCAAAATTTTATGCTCCATTTGTTTCACGGAAAATAACTTCAAGAAAATATTTTTCGGTATTTGGTAACCATAGGAAAATGCAACGTAAAAGCTTTTCTGAGTCAACGGAAAAGGAAGCATTTTTTTTTGGAAAATGACTTACAAATGTTCAAGCACCCTCCACCACCTTTTACAATTACACATATTTACATATATCTACCATATTTCATTCGAAAACTAAATTGTTTAAATATAAATTGAGTTTATGCACACTATTTATAAGTTATAATTTTAATAAATGCTCACTACGTCCTAAAATTAGTGTCAACTGTATTATTTAGGGACGTCCCAAACATTGTCTATTTACTTTTTAAAAACATTTTTTTATATCAATTATCAAATTTTTATTTGTATTTGTGAGATTGAAAAAATATGGACATTATTAATTAGACACCACTAATGATAAATTGATGGTTGATGAAGAAAAATTATTTAAAGTTCAACACTATTTTATATTCAATATGAGCATTAATATTAAGATATATTTTTTGTATTTATTAATATATTATTTTCCGTAACATTTTCGAGTGTTTGTGCATTTTCCGTGTGTGTGTCAAACACACGAAAATACTTTCCCGCGTATTATCAAAAGATTTACTAAACACCTAAAAATAACATCTTTTTATTTTTCAAAAATCATTTTCTGAAAATTATTTTCTTTTATAGCTTTTGTTTTTCAAACTTGATGAAAGCTTATTGGAGCACTCTTGTTAAGTTTTCACCAATGATATACCTTAATTGCTAATGAGAAAACCAATGTACCTGGTATAATGTGTAAAAAAAATATGCATTTAAAAAAACAGGTAAGTACACTAGCTTTCCAAATATTTAGTGTTATTATTTATAAAAAATATAAATATTTAAGTAGTTTTTGCAGTGCCCTTGTCCCCTCAAAGTGAGAATAGAGGGAGAAAGAAGGGGCTGTCCTTCTGGATTTATTTATTAATTTTAAGGAGGATCATTAGTCAAGTACTTTTTTTTATTTTTCTAATGGGACCATTAGTCACGTTTGCCATGACCACCTTTTACCAAAAAAAGATATAAAGAAAAAGAATTAAGGAGCTAATAAAAATAATGTTATTACCACTCTCTTTTCTTTATTACTTAATAGGTAATGTGATTTTTTTGAGACCTTTTACAACTAGAGCTCTTAAAATGTGTTGGTCAAATATCACTTAAAAATAATGGGTTGGGTGGAAAAAATATGCGTTCATAAAAACTTGGGTCATATGGATTGGATCTATACGTGTCGCAGGTTGGGGTAGACCAACACATACGCTAACTTAAATAATTAGATTTTAGTCTTTCAAAGTAATTTAATAAACTAATATCACACAAAAGTTATAAATAAATAAAAAAAAGCCTCGTCAATTACCGTTTCAAATTTTGAGTTGACTCATCATCTTCTCAATTTCTTTTTCACAACCTTCGCCTTTTCTTCTTCTTCAAAGAGTCGGACGTTAATCTTCGGTCTTCTACTCTTCTCTCCTCTCTTCTCACTGTCTCCACATCACATACCTCTCTCTCTCTCTCTCTCTCTCTCTCTCTCTCTCTATATATATATATATATATATATATATATATATATCACAGTGGCACCTTAGGTGACAAATGTTCTTGACATTATTGATGAGAATGAAAAAAATTGATATGAATGAATGATGTAATGATTAATGATTGATTAATTGTGATTTCTTAGAAACCTTGTTATTTTTTAATTAATTTTTTGATGAACCATGACATACTTTGTGTTAGTTTTTTTTATAATAATTTGTGAAAAACTCTGTATTATTATTTCTCCGTATTTCTTTATTTTGAAGAGTAGAAAAAATTGGTGGGCTTGCCCATTTGACCCACAAACCATGTTGATTAGGCTGAGTTCACAGCTTGGTGGGTCAACTCATCCCATCCCACCAAATTGTGGATTTTCATGACCCCGTGGGTTGACCCAGCCCACCAAGACAGCTCCAATCTCAACTTATATCCGGAAACAGTTCCATAATTCAACAACGTTAAAGACAAAGCCTGCAATTGAGTCGAGCCTCGAATATTTGGGCTCGAGATTTACTCATTCAACTAACATACGTTCAAACACTCAGATTACTTAACAAAATAAGCTACAAACGAGCACTGCTTGACTTTTGCTCGAGCCTACGGCTACGTCCAAAATATGCAACAAATTATGTAAAATATACAAAAATAGCAGTATATATTTCGTGATTATCGAGCTTACTTGAGCCGTGCTTGTTTATCCTTAAGCTCAACTCGAACCCAACATAAGTCGAGCTTTAAACAAGATGAGATGAGCTTGAGTCGGCTCGGTATATTAAACTAAACAGCCCAAGATAAAACAGTCTTCCAAAAAGGGAGCCGAGTCTGATTTTACTTTGATCAACAATTCCATATAATCAAAGTGAAGCCAGAGCTAATAACTGCAACAGTTCTCACTCTATGATGTTAACAATGTTGCCAAAATAGGAAACAGTAACACGAAATTGATTTTAACTTAAAAAAATGCATTTCCTCATTTCCTTCTACTCTTAGAATAAGAGGAGGATGATTATGCATAGGTTGTGGAAAACTCCTACCTAAATTAAGCTAATGCTTAAGCTACAATAATCATACAATGCTCAAGTCATAGTTAGAAGAAGCCTAGCAAAGAACCAAGACGACAATAATGATACCACAGCAATAAAGTACCATTCTCCAACCTCTGTTTGCCCCGGAAACCTCGTTGGGGAAAGAACCTCTAGAAAAACTCGAGGCTTGATTAGAAAGTAACTTGATGATTGCAATAATTGCAAAAGAAAAGCTCACAGCTAGCACTGCAACCTCGGCCTTTTCTAAACTTGCTTGATCGTTTGCAACTTTTTCAACATCCAACCTGCAAGGCAAGTTTGTATGGAACAAAAAGTTGGGAAGAGACGCATTTATAAATTTGTTATAAACAAGTCAGTCTAACGATTCAGCAATGAAACAAAAAGATGATGTTTTATGAGATTGCTGACCTAAGTATGCTATTTTCTTTGACAAATGAATCCAACCGTGATGACATAACAGCCTTCCACGACTCTAAGTCAGCCATTCCATTCTCCTGAAAAAGATACAAACTATTTCATTAGATATGTAAGTTAAGTTCCTCAATTCTAGAACAGTTTAGAGGTCGTAATACACACCATAGTTTCCTTCCATTCCAAAAGATCCTTGATTTCTGATTTTGCTTTCTCCAAAAGCACTGAATATTTCAACAGCTCCTTATCAAGCTCCGGCAGAACATCACTTTGTCTTTTGCTGAGTTCTTTAATGTACTCCTCGAGCAAAGATAAGTTCGTCTCGAGCGATCTCACCTTCTGCAGCAATATCTTTAGAACAGCATCACCATGTATTCTGGCATTCGGTTGTTGCCTAACTTTTACCACAGGATCAGGAACTTTGCTCGGAACTACTGGCTTCTTCGGCACGTCTATATCAACCCTTTGTCTGTCATCATCACCTTCTATCTTTTTACTAGCAGCCCCAACCACATCCCTGGATTCATTACTGGTTTTTCCATCTTTAGGACCCACATTCAGTTCCAAAGGAGTTGTCGATGAATTAAGATTCGACAGTTTATTGTTAGCAGATCCGTCAGAAGTCACGATAAGATCTTCGAGCATCCGTTCAATCGCATCGACACCGTACACTTCAACAACACTAAGCGTGCAATAAAATTCAGACCCATAATGACTAAGTAATCTCAGCTTTAAATATCGAACCCATTTGGGTTCAGTCAGCTTAAAGCACTGAGCATGCTTGACATTTGCGGCAACAAATTCCCCAAGAGGAAACCACTCCTCAGTTGGATAATCCAAGCTCCCTGACAATTCAAATTCCTTGAAATTGGAAGAATAATGTTCGAAATTCGCTATTTTTACAGCATCAACTAGGGTTTCCTCCGTAAGCTCAATGACGACAAACTTACCCCCAACAGAACAAGGGTTCCTCAAATATTTATCATGGTCCTTCCCCAGTATGTTGCTTGCTCCCTTAGCTTCCTTATTGTGAGCCACCACCTTTGCACCCTTGGATGCTGAGGCATAATTATATTCCGTCCCATCAGGCTCGAGCCTGTGGGTGATGTTAACAAACCCACTGGATGAGCTCAACCCTTCCTCTTGCCTTGAAATGTTTCTAAACTCGTCCAAATTTAAATATGTGAGGTTGGTCCGCCCACTTTGTAGCGGGTCCGTTCTCTTTCTTACATATCTTTTTTGAGGTTGTATTTCACAAACTAACGCGGCATTACCTAAAACTCTCCACACTACTTCATTTAATGCTGCACTTGATCCCTGAAGTGGACACTCAGAATTTTCATAACTATGATCGTGAGCATCTGATTCTTCAAAAACTAAAGATACATTAAACTCTAAAAGCACCCCGTCTGTACAATTGTTGCTTCTATCTTCAACGTATGGATACACACTAGTGTTAGTCATGCTATCATTGTAAGCATGCAAGACTGAATTTCCTGCATTAACGAAATTGAATCAATGAATTCAAAACGAGATTCAAGACCAAGTGGGTCCAAACAAAAGATTAGGTAAGTTCATTTCTCAACCCAGTATAAACTTAGACCATACCCATTGATGAAGTCAGTTAAAATTCCATATTATGTGAATTTAACATCAAAGTAGGGTGGTCCAAGAAAGCAAGAGTAATGCATATACGCAGCATAAAGCTACATTATTAAGCTTATGGGAACATTGGGTAGGTAAGCCCTAAAGAATTAAGGTAAGATACTAATTTTGGAACATCTGAAACAAGTAGTTTAATCTAAAAGTTAAAAAAAAAAGAGGTAAGAATCAAGAAATAAATCTCTGTCTAAAGGCATAACTATACACGGAAGAAGCTAAGTAATCAAAACATTTCACCTTCAGACAATGTTAAATGCGCTAAACTAACAAACGGCGGCCATCTAAGGAATCAAAAATCAAGAAATGGGTGGTTAAAAAAAGGAAGGAAATGATTACATTCATTGTCATAGATAATTTCAGCGTTAGTAACTGGTTAAGTGTTAAAGACTCGATGTACTTCTCGAATAATGATCATTCCATTCACTACCCTTTAATTATGAAATTCCATTTCATGATTATTCAAATAGCATCATCAGTAATCAAAATTTACAAAATGGGTAAAAACAAAACAAATAAGGAAAGGATTAAATTCATTGGCATATGTAATTCCAGTGTTCATAACTGGTGAAGAGTTAAGAACTTAGCGCTCAATTTGACAGGTAATAATGATCAATCCGTCACCCCAAACACACAACACACACATTTAATACGAATTCCATTTCGATACAAGCACTTAAATAGGATTGAAAGGAATCGCAATTAAAAAGCTAACAAAAAGGTATCTGGAAAATCAAAAAATTAAGAAAGGCGTATTAAAAGGAAAAAAGGAATTAACCTGCATTGCCATGGGTGAGGGCAATGTTGGAATAGAAAGGAAGAAAGAGAAGCCAAAAAGATATCATCAATGGCAACGAGAGCTTGAAGAGGGTCTCTCCTCCTCCTTTCTCCTCCTTGTCGTTGATGAAGTTGATTTTAAGAGAGGAGCTTTGAAATTTGACATCTTTGCTGGGTTTCTTCATCTCTAATCAAACAAAGCAACAACAACACAGTTTGATTACCATCCATTGGAAGAATAGAAGAAAGTTGATTGGCTATGCACTTTTCTCGGAGGACACCATTCAACTCTTTTTGAGGGTTTCTGTTTGGGAGAGAGGCTCTCTTGGGCTTCTGTAAAACCGTGTTTCTCAATAAACCGAATTTATCAACTATGTCTATCTATCTATCTCTCTCTCTCTCTCTCTCTCTCTCTCTCTCACTTACCAACACTCATTTACCCGTCGTCCAACAAAAAATACGCACACCCAACATTTTAAGTATAAACGGTATTTCCATTTAAGCACCATTAATTGTGATGAAAATGAACGCCTCACTGGAAGACCGTGTTAAAAACTTATTTTCTTGTTCTTCAACTTTTGCTCTGATTTTTACTCTCTCTGATCTCTTAATAATGACGTTTAACATATAACATATAATATTATATATATATATATATATATATATATATATATATATGTACCTCCACCTTCCCAGATCTCACTTATATATATTTATATATATATATATATATATATATATATATATATACCTCCACCTTCCCCAGATCTCACTTAGATATATATATATATATATATATATATATATATATATATATATATATATATATTGAGTATGATGAATTAGAAAATAAGTGTAATTTCACACCTGAATGTAATTTTTCCTAACATAACCACTAAAGACCGCCCCAAACAAAATTTCTAAATTACCCTTTTCTTTTGCTGGTACTAAGAAAGTAAGAATTGAACGCTTAAATTTTACGTTTATGCTAAACTAATTCTCTTTGGAATGGAAGAACTTCATTTATAACTTTCTAAAACTATATATATATATATATATATATATATATATCGAAAGGAGTCGAGATGATAAAATATGGCAAGAGCTACACGGGAATTTCGTGCGTATATTCAACGTAAGCGTGCACGTAAGAAGACACGTAGAATACCCAAAGGGGTTATTCATGTTCAAGCAGGTTTTAATAATACCATTGTGACTGTTACAGATATAGAGGGTCGAGTGATTTCTTCGTCCTCTGCCGGTATTTGCGGCTTCCGGAGTAAGCGAAAAGGATCGCCATTTGCTGCTGAAACCGTAGCACGAGACGCTATGCGTATAGTCTTGATGAAACGAGCACAAGTCCGGATAAAAGGTGCCGGTTTCGGAAGAGAGGCAGCATTACGGGCTATTCACAAAAGGGGTCTACGATTAACTTCTGTAAAGGATGTAACTCCTTTGCCACATAATGGCTGTAGACCTCCGAAAAAAAGACGCGTGTAGAAATCCAAATTGAAGAAATTTCAAGAGCAAGAGAAACAAGAGAAATAAATGATTCAAGGATCTGATTAAATAATATTATTATGGTTCGAGAGAAAGTAAGAGTATCTACTCGGACACTACAGTGGAAGTGTGTTGAATCAAGAGCGGACAGTAAACGTCTTTATTATGGACGCTTTATTCTATCTCCACTTATGAAAGGTCAAGCTGACACAATAGGCATTGCGATGCGACGAGCTTTGCTTGGAGAAATAGAAGGGACGTGTATCACACGCGCAAAATTTGAGAAAATACCACATGAATATTCTTCCATAGTAGGTATTCAAGAATCAGTACATGAAATTTTATTAAATTTGCAAGAAATTGTATTGAGAAGTCATCTATATGGACCGTGTGACGCAGCCATTTGTGCCAAGGGCCCCGGATATGTAACCGCTCAAGATATCATCGCACCACCTTTTGTCGAAATCATTGATAATACACAGCATATAGCTACCTTGACGGAACCAATTGACTTGTGTATTTTTTTACAAATCGAAAGGAGTCGCGGATATCGTACAACAGGAAAGATTATTATAGATGGAAGTTATCCTATAGGGGGTGTATTCATGCCTGTTAGAAATGTGAATCATAGTATTCATTCTTATGGGACTGGAAATGAAAAACAAGAGATACTCTTTCTTGAAATCTGGACAAATGGAAGTTTGACTCCCAAAGAAGCACTTCATGAAGCCACTCGGAATTTGATTGATTTCTTTATTCCCTTTTTACATACAGAAGAAGAAAACTTCCATTTAGAGGACAATCAACATAGGGTTCCCTTACGCCCCTCTACCCTTTCTGAGAAATTTGTAAAAATAACAAAAAACGAAAAAAAAATAGCATTGAAATCGATTTTTATTGACCAATCAGAATTACCACCCAGGGTCTATAATTGCCTAAAAAGTAATGATATATATACATTATTAGACCTTTTGACTAAAAGTCAAGAAGATCTTATGCAAATGGAACACTTTCGCATAGAAGATGTCAAAAAGATATTAGACATTCTCGAAAAGAATTTCGGGGTTGATTTACCGAAAAATAAGGTTTAAATCCACTGAATTTCTTGCTACTAATTTTTCGAAAAAGTCCCAAAATTTCATTTTTTCAATACTTTGTCTACAAAACTCTATACCCGTCTATTTTATAGATGGGAATAGATATATCTCTCAAACCACATAAAACTTTACGTTTCCATATTAAAGTAAATTTTCCGAATAGGCGTTCGCTGATGCCGGTTGGTGTTCCGAAAGTACCCTTTATAATGTCTGATGCAGAAGAAGATGATGAAGAAGAAGAAGAAGAAAAAGACGAAGATAAAGAGGAAAAAATAGAGTGGATTGACTTATAGTGCGACTTGTCAGATATATTGGGTCATATGGGATTTCCCCGTTCTCTCCCCGGTCGAGAGATCCTCTACTTCGCCCAAGAAAGATTTATTGAATGATCCAAAATTAGGAGCGTGAAGTAAAATGAAATACATTTATAGGGGGGTTAAAATTACTATTATCCACTCGAATAATTTATGGTTGGCTTGCTTGAACTAATCAAGTGAAGTATCCAGTATCTTGGCTCCGTTTAAAAAAAAACCAATTGGTAAAATATCTACCATTACTCCTTATATTAATTTATTTGTAAATAGAAGTGATCTTAAACTGTTCTCTTAATCAATTTTATTTGTAAATAGAAGTGATCTTAAACTGGTCTCTTAATCAATCGAGTAATATGCATGAAGACTACAATTATTTTTTGGAATGCATGAATTGAGAAAAAAGAAGTGGTAATGGGAGTATTTGTCCTATATATGCAAATCGAAAGCGGGCAGATCTTTACCCGGAGTGGAATCTAAACCTAAAAAGATTACGATTAAAGAGGCCCATTTTGGAACAAGAAAATAACATCGTGATTTGAATTCGATCTCGACGAAAGAATACATCAATGAAAAGTTAAGAGGCTCGGGGGATTATAATATTTTCTATTATAAGAAACGGAATCCAAATTCGTCGAAAAATCTAAGCAAAATTAGAAGTCCGAAAGAGCATACTATGAAATCCGAACGGGGGTTGGAATCTAGACATTGATTTTTTTCACAAACTTTTGGAACCGTATGCGTCAAAAGGCGCCCGTACGGTTCCTAAGGAATCTAATTTTACCCTAATCGAGCGACTTTATAGAGCCAGAGCACTTTTTTTATTCCACGAACTTACTGCCGAGATTACGGCTAACCTTACCGGCCTTATGGCCATGCTAAATATCGAGGATAATACCCTCGAGCAATTTTTATTTATAAACTCTACGGGTGGAAAAATAGTGGATGGGCTAGCTGTGTATGACATGAGCCGAGCAATACTACCAGATGTACATACTATATGCGTGGGATTAGCCGCCTCAATAGCATCTCTCATCCTGTCCGGAGGAGCACTGACGAAACGTATAGCATTCCCTCACGCTTGGCGCCAATGAGGTTTTATTTGCGAGAAAAAAGAAGACTATGCCTTCGCCATATGAAATATGAATATTAAGTAATAATAGCATGGCACTTTGAATTCGATATATGAAAGTTTTTTTATTGTTTTTTCAAAGCATTAGATTATGTATCGAGAGAGTAGTATGAGATAAAAGGTATTTCTGATTTTTCTTATCTATCGGGAGTCTAGTTCAGCGTCACAAACTTTTTGAACACCGGGGGTCTATTAACAATATTTATGTTAGGACGGAGTGAAAAAAAAAAAGATTCTTTAGGTTTTTTAATTTGAAATAAAAATATATTATTGCAAAGCAAAAAAATAATTTCAAATACAAAAAAAAAGCAACTTTGGGATTCCTTAATCAAATATATAAAGCAACGGAGCCATCATAGTCCTTTTTAACGGCCACTAAGGAAAGGGTGGTAATTTTATCATTTACCGAATTTACCGATTGGGGTCTAAGAGATCCTTTGTTTCTCTTTCTTTGATAGAGGTAGGCTACTTATTTCTTAGCCGCCAGCTAGGTTCTACTCTCACGCTAATAGTTTATCCCATTCTTTGTTATTACTATGGGTCTGAAGCACAAGGAGACTTTACTCGTTGGTGTCAATTAGGCGGAATGCGTGGATTTTTGTTACTCTCCACGGTTGCTTTCGGACTAATCGGTTTCATGTTACGTCAATTCGAACTTGCTCGATCTGTTCAATTGCGACCTTATAACGCAATCGTGTGTTGGATCCCCCCTCCCCCCACCCCGATCTCACTTAGATCCGCCACTGTAGGCTCTCCGTTCTCAAAGTAATATTTTTTGTAATTTATTGTTGTAACCTTCTCAAAGTAATTGTTGTAATTTGATGAATTCAGAGGTTCAAATTATCTGAATTCGTGAAATCATATTTTAACGTTCAATCAATTATTTTATCAATCAACATCAGTCCAACAATCTGGTTAGCATAATTTTGGTCAAATTTGACGTCTCGAGCCCGAATGTTTAGATTCTACGCATGACCCATCAACTAGGTCACTAAGCTCCTAGGTTGATTTAGATTTTAAACCTATCAACCATAATCACACCTTAAAATCTATAAACGATATTGGTGTCATGAAGTGGTCACTTATAATCACACACAAAAATACATATTTATTTTTCCTTTTTTTGGGTAATATATATATATATATATATATATATATATATATATATATATATATGGTTAGTTGTAATTTTTGATAATTTTTGTAAAAGGAAATTATTTTTTGTAATTTTTGTATTTATTTGATAAGTGCATGTTAATGAGTAAATGAGCGTCCTACCCATTTAGTGCCCGCCCATATATACCCATGTTATTAAATGAGCACTTACTTGCCCGCCCATTTGATCCCGCTACCCATTTGGGTCTGCCCATGCCCACTCATTTGCCACATTTAATATATATATAATCTAGATCTTCATGTCCGTGTGTATGATACAATGTCGGTATATCTGATTTCGTCAACTGAAATGACAGTGCCTAAATAGAAGGTGCAATTTTTAAAAATGTTACAGTTGAGGGGTACATTGTTTCAAATGATAGTTGAGGGATTGATGTTTTATAAGGATGACTGTTCAGAAGATTAATCGCATACTGTGACTTTGTAATGCGAAGATAAAACATAAATAGAAGAAAATTGGTACCTGCTCATAATATTAATTACATGAGTGATTTGTAATAGGGAAAAAAATAAAAAGTTAAAAATGGATAACTACTTATACATGTGAATATGAGGGTGAATCTCAACCGTTAAATTTTTAAAGATAATTTAATATCAACCTCTAAATAGCCCTAGTCAATTACCTAGTTGTTTTATAATATATACTAAATCTTCATGCCCGTGCCCTATGGTACGGTGCCAATATATCTGATTTCGTCAATTGAAATGACAGTGCCTAAATAGAAGGTGCGATTTAAAAAAAGTTACAGTTAAGGGGGACATTGCTTCCAGTGATAGTTGAGGGATTGGTGTTTTATAAGGGGTAACTGTTCAGAAGATTAATCGAATGGTGTGACTTTGTAATGTGAAGATAAAACATATGGAGAAGAAAAATTAGTGACTGCTCATAATATTAATTGTAAAGGGTGACTTGTAATAGGGAGAGAAAAAATAGGAAAAATAAGGAGTTAAAAATGGATAACTACTCACACATGTGAATGTGATGGTGAATCTTAATCGTTAAATGTTTTAAGAGAATTTATTCTCAACCTCTGAATAGCCATAGTCAATTACATAGTTGTTTTCTAATATATATATATATATATATATATATATATATATATATTGATGCGTCCAAAATAATCTTAGACACATTGGGCTTCTTTAACTGGATATCTGGCTTTTAATCTATCCGAAATCACCAAGGCCCAACCCTGCCAACGAGCAAAAACGATGAACTAAGCAGGGACACTCTATGCAAAAGCTCTCAGGCGTAAGAATTATATCAAGAGTCAATTGAGTAAACAATTTGACAGAGTTTGGCCAAGTATTAAAATTCATCTACCTCCCTCTTACGTTTCGAGGGGTTTTTATAGGCCGTGCTGGAGATAATTGCCCATTAAGCGTGGTGGCGTGTCAGCACATTAATTGCCACATTCATCATAGCCGATCTCATCATGGCAATGATGGCGAGTTTCGGAAATAGCGTCCACATTCAAGACAACAGTTACCTTCATAGCGAGCATGGTAAATCTGCTCGATGCATATTTACTCTTTGGGTAAGCCCGACTCGCGACTCTTGCTGGGTATTAAGCCCCATCTCGCGGCATAATTATAATTATTCGCCGGTTTCCTTAATATGGCTTTGGTTTTAGAATGCACGTGCTTTGCTCGTGGCCGATGAAACGTCTTGCAGTGCGTGACTTGCATGTTGGGCCTATTGGGCCAAGCGGTTTAGTAGCTCGCTTATGCATCGAGCATATATACTCGGGCGAGGAGAAGAATTTAGAATCCCAGGCCGATCGTTTCTTAAGGTGAATCTTTTTCATGAATTCATCGAGTCATCCTCAACAGGCGTTTATGAATGGTTGCGGCCAGGACTTGAAAGGACGGACCGTCATCGGCCGTCATATGCCCCAGCGTGGGCTTATTCCCCAACGAATCATTAAATGTTATGCCCCGCTTCCGTGCCCTAATGATGGCGGGACCCTTGGGATAGCCCAAGCGGCTTAACTTGGTATAAAAACTTCGAGTCCCCTTCCTTTTCACACTTTACCCACATTTGAGCAAAATCAAAACCGAGAGAACCTCTCTTACCTCGTATTCAGAGACAACATCGAGTCTTAGAAACTACTTGTTTTTGTGTTCAATGCATTGCAAGCGAAGCTTCCAAGATCTTCAACTCAACTCTTCTACATCAACAGTATTTCTTCACTCATTATTAGTCTTGTTGCAATTTCTTTTCTTCCTTGCTAGAACCCCCACATTAGGGTTGATTTTTAGGGTTCAAGGACATCAACTGGGTACATGATGAGTTTTGTTATGATCTGAAAGTAAATATGTAAATGCGAAGCGTCGATACCCGCTTCCTCTACGTCCATCTTGTTCCTTTATACGTCACAAACTTAACCCACTCCAAATAGAGGAATCGAGGAATACGTCGGTGCCCGTTCACCGATCTTAGGATGGAGTCCTTGCCATGGGTTTTTACTTGATCCACTCTTTCCTAACTACCCGAGCAAGGTTTAATGTCTATTCCTCGATTCGTTTCACGTAAGATGTCTTCAGCAAATGACGAGACTCATTCGAAATTGAAGTAGCTATGACCATGGAGCCTTTATCGAAACAGGAGAGCTTGGACACGAGATCTTCCTACAAGAGGCCGAGCTGGAAGAGATTTCCTTAATCCGTCGAGGCGCTAACACATTCTGAAGAAAGAAAGCGTAGATCCTCAGGTATACAATAAGGGATACAACGATCGAAAGCTTGGCGAGAACACTCTAAGGAAGGTGAACAAGTTAAAGATAACCTCCCCAGCTCGAGTAACCCACGATCTAAAGAGAACAAAGACGCCTTTAAAGGCAAACAGATCATCTCCAATGTCTCCCCCTCACTCAAATGGGATGACTTGACATGCGAGGACGATGTCTCAGCTTGGTTTTACTCATTGGGTATGGACCCCAAAGATTACCGAGTGAAAGCCTTCAATCTGGACATCGAGGAGAAAGAGCATAATTTCCAGGGAGATCGAATGGTGTTTTATTTCGATTTCTTTAAATTCGGCCTAATATTCCTACAGACCCCTTCTTTGCGAATTCCTACTTGTGAACAATGCCTTACCTGCGACCTAACCCTCACCACGGTAAGATTCACAGTCGCGTACAGACATCGGTTGCTCGGGTTCGAACCCAGCATGGCGTTGTTTAGAAAATTATTTATGCTTTCCTTGGACAAGAAGAGTGGGCGCATTACTGGTCGTTCTAACCCCAACTACTTCAAACTTTCGTCCGACGGCCCCAACAAAGTTGACTCTTGTGACAGAAAAGCACTGCTCGTTGAATCGCGAGTTGGGTGGCCTTTTGCTCCATACTTATAAAATTTAGAAATTGCCAAATTCATCTTCTGTCAGTTGAAACCTCGATTGACTTGTGCCTTGTCACTAGTCAAAACTATAATTATGAATATTTTACCTGTTACAAATATTTCATGGGTGTTCCATCACTAATCAAATGAAGACTTAAAACAGGATTGGAAGTCAGAATTGTTAAACAATAATAACAAATAGTTAGAAACGATCATTGAATGGTGTAACTAGAGTTAAACAATTACAACAATAAGTAAATTACATATTTTGAAACAAAATTCCAACTTTCAAGTTGTACACTTCCATTTCCTACAACTAAATTTAGCAATCCGAAATAATTTTTTCTTCTCTGTTTCAATTTTGGTTCAACAAATATCAGTAACTTAGTCAGTGTAGGATTGTTTCGTGATGATACTGAAGATTAATAAAAAAACAATAAAAGGAAAAATAGAATCAAACCTCAGAAGGGTCATTAAAGATTTCTTCTGGAGTGGGGAAAGTGGGGCCTTTGTCAAGCTTACAGCAAGCGCCACAACCCTTCACGCACTGCCACAGAGGATCATTTTTCTTCCCATCAAATCCAGTTTTAGATGTGGCATTCTTTTTGGCCCCACCACCGGTGTTGATTCTTATGTTAAATTTATATCGTCGATTACATTACTTTAGTTTTATACTTGGTGGCTAATCGGTTGCGTATCGATTAGCGTGGCAAGTGTGTATAGAACTTTGCCTTGTATAGTTTTTGTAGGACCTTTTCGGGATCATCGGAAGACCACTTCTGCTTCACGGAAGACACAAAGCTTAAGATCGGTAGACCTCGTGTCGATGCTTCTACGTGTCCTCTCCGGATCAAAGCTGGATTAATTCAAACTTATTCTCATTTGATATTTGAATTAATCCAAGTCTTTTCGACATGTCAAGCCGCCAAAAGCAACTTTCAGCGAGGAATACTTTTAGATCTGAGATCTGTAAAGCGATGCAGCGCATGTCCCTACTTTGCTTCATCTCTCGAATCGACACCAAATCGCCCACCTTTTTGAAGATCTCGAAATGATTATCTGCTCTAGTTATACTGTGAAAACGAAATTCTCGATGACCCCATGCATTTAATGCATTTATGAAAAAATTTGTTGAAGTCTTCGTCTTCTCAACGGATCTTTTGAAGTGCACTGCTTTAAATACGCCATTGAAGATCATCAAAAAAGTGACAAGCATGCATGAATCAATCGAACACTTAAAGAATTGCTCTGAATCTCTGAAACTCCAAGTCTTTCACTTTCAGTGCATTCAATAGATCCTCAACGGATCTAGAAGTCCTCATCAACAACAAGAAGTTGCTCTTCAACATTTATTGTTTTATTCTTCTTGTTGTTTACTTCCATTAACTATATACGCAAATTAAATATCTTGTATTTACGATATTTAATTCCCTAGACCCAAACACAAGTCAATATTTTGTACACGATCCATTAGGGATATTCTTTGTAATTGATCTAAGTGGAAAACATAGTGCACAATTTAAATCCAAGGTTGATTGCCTTGGTGGTGGGCGTAGCACTCATTATAGTGTGAACCATCCCAAAATACTTGTGTTATTTCCTTCTCGTCTGCTTAATTATTGAAGCTTCGGTTTCATTGTTTACTTCATCCATTTGAGAACTTAAGTAATCTGTAAAAGGTCTAGGTAGTCCTTATCGGCACTGAACAATTTTCTTGAAGGTCTTCCGCTACTTGATTCTTTTCATAGATTGCAAGTAACTTTCAAGGAACTTACTTTAAAAAGTTTTAAAGTGTTAATAAGCTATTCAACCCCCCCCCCCTTCTAGCTTATTATTGTGCTCATTGGGACCCACAACCGGACTTCTGGGTTTTTAAATTTTGTTTCTATCGCGGTGGTTTCGCAGTCGCCGGCACCCGGACGATAGTGAAACAGGGTAGAATAGTCGTGACCACTTGTGACATTTATTTAAATTTCCATATGACCCCTTGTTTTGATGATGATACACATGCCCCTCCTTAATGGCACTTCAGTAACGGAGTTAGGGTGTGGACTACCGATATGCAAAATTTGAATCTTTGGTCTGTGGCGTGTTTTTACTTTGTAGAGGGACTGCTACGGACTTTTCCAAAATACATGGACTAATGGTGAAGTTAACCCAAAATTAAATATTGAGATTGATTATGTAGTTGGAAAATGTAATTAATTCATCTTAAAAAATACAAACTATTAATTGCATCAATAAGTCTCAACTTTTTATTCTTGATTTAATGGATAATATTAATAGTAATCATCTATAATTAGTGAGGAAAAGTAACCATTGATAACTATATACATATATTGAGATTTGATGATTATCTAATGTTGATGATTATCACCTATTGGATCACAAATAAAATATTGAGATTTACTCACTCCGTCCCAAAATAAATGACCTTTTATAAATTTGCACATAGATTAAGGAATCTTATAAAATAACCGATCTACACTTATTCAAATGAAATTATTGTTGATAAGTTACATAATTATTTTTCCCGTTCCTCTTAACATCCATCTTTAAATCATTATACTTTTTCTCAAAGGTTGAACAACACATTTAATTAAAGAGTAATTAATGAGGGTAAACTACATATATATATATATATATATATATATATATATAATATAAAAGCTAGGTAGTTTAAAAGAGATAAAATCCCGTCAAAATGCACTTGCTAAAAAGGAGTCATCTTATAGTAGAAGCATATGGTTATAAGTTAAATGTTATTAATGAGAATAGTAATTCACTATTCTTAACAATAGGGCTGGAGACTTTTTTGTTCATCATGCTATTGCTCTAGGCTTACATACAACTACATTGATCTTAGTAAAAGGCGCTTTAGATGCCCGCAGTTCCAAGTTAATGCCAGATAAAAAGGATTTCGTAGTTAGCATGCATTGAGAACACAAATCTGATTAATTGATTACACAACTCTCAAAATTTATTGAAAATGTACAAATATGCAAATGTGGTAGAAAATACCGAGTTTCTATATAGTAGTATTTAATAGGAATAGCCACCCATTGAAAATTTGTAAATACAAATCTATTTTGATGCATACTTAATATACTGATTAATTAAAATGAGCAAATAATATTGGAATAAGAACAAATGTACTATAAAAACTTGTTCATTGAATACATGTGATTACAAAATAAAATATAACCACAATTAATTATAAAAAGTCTGCTATGTAAATCTTTATATATGATTTGTCTGTATTTGAGACTTTTGTGTCTCTTTTATCGTATCCGAAATTATAAATTGAAAACAAAATTTATTTTTGCAAATAAACGCAATTAATTATAACTTATTGGTAAATCATAGGAATATATACGATTAAATCATAGTAGTAGATAACAACCACAAATTTTAAATATTTAATAAATCTATATGTTATATAGAGAAGAATATATATCTGAATTACTATTTATACTACTTAAGATCCTATATTTTAATAACAAAAAATATCAACTATTAACTCTAGAAAATTATGAACGAGAAAATGGCTTAAACAATTCATAAAATAATGGATTAAATGATATCAATTATAACGATATAATTTGTTCCATTCATCATGTTTTTTCTTTATTTTTTAATTTTGTTTATAATCTTCATTTTATTTGAGTATAATTTAATTGAAAGAGATATATACACGTGCATTTAACGTACGATTGTAAAACTAGTTATGGTAAAAAGTAGATACTTTATTCTAAAATCCTATAACGTCATTTATTTTGGGATAATTTTTTTCTTCTAAAACGTCATTATTTTGGGACGGATGGAGTATTGATTAGTTGGATAATGCAATTAATAATTTATATTCTTTTGAGGTGAATTAATTGCATTATCTAACTAAGTAATATAGAGGGAAATTTCAATACACCATCAATATAATTATTACTAGTTATTTAGCCCATGCTCCGCACGGGTACAATGTGAGATATATATATTTTTTGTAATAATAATATAACTTTTGGACATTATAATTAAATTGTTAATCTCTTCCATGGTTATAATTTATTTTTTTCTATTGTTACTAATATTAAACGATTTTTTTACCTAAATACTTTTAAAATTAATATAAGTTTCTAGCTAACGTGAGATACATATTTTGTATTAATAATAATAATAATTTTGTTTTATCTAAAGACTTTTAAAATTAACATTTAACTTGATAATAATATTAGAATTCATTTTGTTAAAAACTTTTAAAATCATAATTCATTTTTAAACAATGTGAAATACTTATTTTATATTTTTATTGGTAATGAAAGTTTAAGTCTTTTATCTAAAGACTTTAAAACCAACACCACATTTTAATTATGTGGTATACATATTTTCTATTAGTAATAATAGTAGTAGATAAAAGACTTTTTAATCATCATTCATTTCTAAACCATGTGGATACATATTTTCTATTGGTAATAACAAAAGATGTCTTTATCTAATGACTTTTATAACCTGAAAGGATGAAACCTCGAAAACCCTCCTCAGCCCACTACGGGCGGACCCACTCACGATAAAAACCATAAAGGGGGCCAGCGCAGCAGCCAAGTCAAGGTAAGCTCGGTAAAATACTCTTAAAAGTATGACTAAGCCGAGGTAGGAAACGGTTGAGAGCATCTTTGCCCTCGATCAACTCGCCCTCGGCAAAACAATCAATGATCATCGACCCTGACAAGAAGCTTCCCAAAGCCCGAAGGAGCTGACACACGCAATCACCAACTCCCCGACATCGCCTAGTCCAATCATCCTTAACACGGCTGCAGACCATTTATTACCAGCCGTAACATGCTCCCCTATCAAAGGCCGCCGCATCAAAACGGCCATTCAGGTATAAGTAGGATACATTCTCCACTGTTGAAAAAAAGCCATTTTTTTCAGATATCTTATTACGCTTATCATATTCACTTATCTGGATCCAAGACACAAACAATCATTTGTTACACATTTATTATATACAACTCTGGAAATCTTACTTCTCACGGAGAGTTCTAGTCGGGGCACTCTCGACTCCTTAACGGCGCTTGCTTTGTGTTATCCAGGTTATCAATCAAACGGACGACACCGTCACCTTTGCTTCTTACGTGGACAAAAAGATAAGGTCACCACCAATTTTGCGTGATCAGTTTGGTTCTGTTGCCGGGAAATGCTAAGTTTCTCAGCCACACCGTGTCCACGAACAAGTAAAGATGGTGAAATCCAAGAAGCAAGCCTCTAAAAACATCACACCCACAATGTCAAATCATCCAGAAAAAGAGCCCGTAGGGCACAATGAGGGAAGAGGCGAGAAAGGCCATGCTCTCTCGACGAGGCAAGACTCTGACGCCTTAGTAGCCGAAGTGTCGGCAAGAGCTCAAAAAAGGCTCGCAATGGCGAAACGAGTCTCCCATGACAAGAACAAAATACCAGAAGGCGACCCCAGGGATGGTCACTTCACATACATCGAGTCCTCGAAAGCCAATAGGGAGGAGGAACAACCCCCTACTAAACCAAAAAATCATATGACTCAAGATCAAATCGACAGAGAATACGCGTATTGGGTACACCAACAAACCCTCTACACCAAAATACAGGAGGCCGAGGCCAGAATGCACGAGCTACGACATGTGGTCGAAGACCCTGATCCAGAGCCCGTAATCAACGTGCATAGCACACAAGCTCGCTCCAACTCAGTCTGGCAAAAGGTTGGAACAATGAAACCAAAAAAGGCGAGGTTTAACATCAACGTCAAATCAAGGCTCGGAAAAAGGGTTGCCGCTAAGGGTCCGAGAATAAGTATCCATTCTCGTCTAAGGTTCCCCCCTGAAATAGAAAATCAACTGGCTCACAGCGAGGAATGAGAATCTCAACCGTGGGCTCAGGCCTCAACCAACAAAGGTGTTGTTTCTCATTTGTATTGTGATTTACATCTGTTCATACATTACATTAGTTTTATACATTAGTGGCTAATTGGGTTGCGTATCAATTAGCGTGACAACTGTGTATAGAACTTTGTCATAGAATAGTTTTTATAGGCTTCACAGTTCAACTGAAGACTTCAAAGAAAGCTTCACCTAAGACCTCATTCAAAGATCCGTAGGTTGACCTTGTCCGCACGTGTTCAAACATGACGTGTCCAATCACCAAGTCTTAGTGGATTAATTAAATTCATCCTTTATCGGTTTGAATTTGAATTAAACCATCTCTTGACTTCTCGACATGCCCGACCGAAAAGCTTTAAAAGCAAAAAGACTTTCGCTTCGAACAAAGGATGTAACAGTGAACAGACCGACAGATACCGTACTCAACTATTGCGTGTCCGCAACTCGATTGATCTTCATCGCCGCCTATCGCAACATCTTTTACACCAACCGCTCAGATCGTTGAAGACAAAATCTACAAGTCGGCTCCATGCATTTAATGCATTCAACCTAATAAAGCCGTTACACTTCGCCTTCTCCAACAGATCTCAAGAATGCCCCCGCTCGCTATAAATACTACCATTAAAGATCAAGAAAAAAGGTCATGAAATGCTCAATTTCCTAACAACATCAAGCTTTATATACTCAAGTGCATTCAAGAGATCATAAACCGATCAAAGAAGTCCTCGACAACAATCAAGAAGATCTGCATCAACACTTATCTTAAGATTCTCATTGTTGTTCCTTAACTATTCTTCTGCACAATTGAATATCTTGTTTATCCGTATATTCAATTCCCAAACCTCCAAACACAAGTCAAATATTTTGTACACGATCCATTGGATATATTCTTTGTAATAGAACTAGTGGAAAACATAGTGCACATTTAAATCTAATGTTCACTGCCTTGGTGGTGGACGTAGCACTCTTTATAGTGTGAACCATCTCAAAATACTTGTGTTCTTTCTTTACTGTTGCTTACCACTTTATTCCATTTCATATCTCTTTAACTTATCGTTTCAACTGTAGACTTAAGTATTCAGCCAAGTCTACAGGTAGTCCTTCACCGACAAACTTGAACTGTCTTCCTTACAAGACATCCGCTACTTCAATCTCTTTAATAGATTGTAAGTGCTTGTTTTAGGAAATTATATGAAAAGTTTTAAATGTATAACAAGCTATTCAACCCCCCCTTCTAGCTTATTATTGTGCCCTTTGGGACTAACAAAAGGTCCCTCCAAATCACCATACCTTTCCTGCCAGCTCGCTAAGGAGCTCCGCCTGGGATCCCCGGTGAGAAACGTGGCCGAAGAAGAAATCGAGGAAGCTCAAGTGAACATAAGGGCCAACGGGACGCCCACACCAGCAGTAGACTCGACAGAAGGCGATAAACCCATGACGGATGCCGAGATAAGGGCATGTATGGAATAATTGGAAGCTCGACAGAGCACTGGAACAAACACATGCATCAAAAAGATAGGAGGCCCTTTCATAAAGAAAATCAGGGAGGTGACAAGTACCTTCAAAAGTGAAAATCCCATACTTTGAAGATTACAATGGGACCACGACGCCTGACCACGTGTCGAAGTTCGAGCTTAAAATGATCATCGCAACAAGGCCTCGATGACATATGGTGTTTGGTTTTTGACCCTAAAGAGCAGTCCCAACAAGGGTATAATGGGCTAGCCCATGATTCCATCACCCGTTGGGATGACTTTAAAGTGGGCCTTCTTGAAGAAGTTCGCCTCGCGGTGCCTCCCAAAAAGTGAAACCGACATGTGTAGTGTAAAACAAGAGCCCTGAGAAACATTACTCTCCTACATGTCCCGCTCAAGGAGGTTCTAGATCAAATACCGCATATCCCCTCGATACCTCTAAAGATGTGCTTCTGGCAGCCCATCCGCGAGGAAACCGCAGGACCGAGCCGCTTATGATACCTCGTGATACCATTGGGGAAATGTTCCCTGGCCGCCTGTAGAGTGGCACCGCTGGATGGCGAGCAACCCATGACCACAACAAAGCCTCGTCCGATCAAGGCCCTCTTCAGCGTAACTAACGCCACCAAACGCCCACTCACCGCATAAGGGTCATTAAGGCAAAGATCAAAGAAGGGCTCGACAAAGCCGAGGTCCATCCCGCAAGAAAAAGGGAGGAGGAACGAGGTGAAAAGTTCACCGGCGAAATCAAGGACCCAAGACGAAACAACGAAGTTAGAAGACTTTACCCTCTCAATGCATCAAGAAAACACATCATGAATGTTCTCCCCGACGTAAAACAAGATACGACCACCATACCCCATGAAGTCACCCCTCAATACCCAAAAACTGAGAAAAAGATGCTCCTTCCACAATGAGATCACCATTTTAATGAGGAATGCATCCAACTCAAAAAGAGATATAAAGCTGGTCATCAATGAGTGAGATCGGAGATTCAAGCAAGAGAGCAAAACAATCGTGCCCCTCTGACCAGGCCCAGGGGCGACAATCTCCAGCCAAACGAGAGACCGGTGGTCAACACCATCCGAGAGGAGGCTCGTGAGCATCCCGCAGCTTGAAAAACATGATCAATAGCTTAAACCACTTAGTTGACAAAGATGACGCAAGGGATCATTGAGCATGAAATAGTGTTTAGAGACACCGAACCGGGCAAATAATACCACCGGCCAGCCATTAACCTTACAAATTAGGATCCACAACAGCCTCGGCCAAAAGAGTGTTGGTGGACACGGGTGCAGAAGAGATTAATGTAGTACAAATGCTTTCTAGCATTAGGCTCTGAGATTCTCATCTCACTCCAAGTCGAATCCAACCGGAAGGATTCACGGGCCATAAAGTGTCGGCAAATGGCATCGTAGGTCTCAAAGTTGACCTGGGAGGGAGACACCGCCGAAGAAATCACCTTCCTAGTCCTCGACCTCCCATCACATATAACGCCATTCTCGCATACCATCTCAGAAAAATTCTCGAATGGTCGCTTCATGGCACACCAAAGGGTCAAGTACATGACCTTGAGTGGGGTAGGAATCCTAAAAAATGATGCAAGAACTACGCTGAATACCTCATAAACGAGAAAAGAGAGACGAAAAAAGAATGAAGAGGCTAGAAGAGGCCGAAAGCGTAGGGAGGACAAGCATGTTGTCAAGTTTAGCTCGAGGACTCGACGGAGAAAGATTTACCCAATAGCAATCAAGACGGGTGAGACCACCGCACTAGAAAAGGGACCTTCGACTAGTGAAGAAGAAAAATTGAAATCGACTTTCGATATATGAGACCACCCTAGGTATACAGCCTTTGGAGGATGTCAAGAGGTCATTATCAACTTCAACTACCCCGATCAAAAGATCAAAGTAGGGATGGAAATAGCAAAGTAGAACCGAGAACAATAATTGAATTCCCGAGAAGTAACACGGACATCTTCGCATGGAAAGTAGACGACATGGAGGGTATAGCCGAGGAGGTAGTGATCCATCGATCGAGCATTGACCGACATTTGCTCTCACCCAACAAAAGACGCAGGTACTTCTCCCCAAAAATCAATAAGCAATCAAGGAAGAAATAGCCAAGTCGCTATGTGCCGAAATTATAAAAGAAATCCATTATCCCACTTGGATCGCAAATGTAGTAATGGTGAAAACGAATAACGGGATATGGAGAATGTGCATCGACTTCACCAATCTGAATGAGGAATGCCCTAAAGAATGGTACCCACCGCCAAGGATAGACCAATTGGTCGATTCCATCTCTGCAACAAAATCTTGAGCCAGGGACTCTTATTCGGGTACCACCGATTAGAATGTGGAAGGATGAACAGGAAATGGAACACGCTTTCGAAAGCAAAGAAAAGTTTCTCATCGCTACAACATGATGCCTTCGACCTAAAGAACGCAAGCGCCACCTACCAAAGAATGGTGAAAAAGTTTTCTGAATCAATTGGGAAGAAATGTCGAGGCCTACGTAGACGATATGGTGATCAAAACCAGTGGAATCCACCACATCGACGACCTCAAGGAAACATTTGCAAACCTCACGAAAAACAAAATGAAGCTCAACTCGCTTAAATACGCCTTCTAAGGGTGACAACAAGAAAATTTTGGGGTATATGGTGAATGAACGAGGAATAGAGGCAAACCCCAAAAAAAATCAAAGCATTGGCCGAAATGGAAGCCCCAAGTGCATCAAACAAGTACAACAATTGAACGGAAGAATTGTGGTCTCGGGAAGGTTCATCTTAAGATCGGTAGAAAAAGTCTCCCATTCTTCAAAAATCTTAAGAAGAGCAAAGAAATTCGTATGGAACGGGAATGCGACCTCCCATTTACCGAGCTCAAAGAATATCTCGGTAGTCTACCTCACGCCGCCTAACCCATACCAGAGAAAGACTCTATGTTTATCTCTGTTACGACACGCCCATATCATCAATCCTACCGCGAGAAGAAGCGGGCGCACTGTAAACCTATCTACTATGTGTCCCATGCACTCACCTGGTCGAGACAAGGTATATGAAGGTGGAAAAGTGATACTCACCTTAATGACGGCGAGGAAGCTAAAGCCATGCTTCAAAGCACACGAGATCGGGGTGTACACCGACTTCTTGTTAAGAATCTGCTTGAGACAGGATGTCGTAGGAAGGATGATGAGATATGCCATAAAATTGACAGAGTATGCAATCATCTACCTTCCGAGACAATCAATTAAAGCTCAAGTTATAGCAGACTTCATTGCAGAAACCTCATTTAACTTCGGCAGAGGAGAAAAGCCCTCCCCCAAACTTTGAGCCCCCCACAAACGAGCAAGTGCCCTGTGCAAGAGTTGGCTCGTCGAAAAAGACCACCTCGACCACAGACATTGTTTGTAGATGGGTCATCAAGCAAAAATAGAAACGGAGCAGCATCCTACTCACTACGCTTTTTTCTCCTAGATATCTTCGCCCGGAAAAAGAACTAGGCAATAAAAGCTTTGAAATTTGAAAAGCCGCCCAAAAAAATTAATGCTAAATCGGACATTGGAAAGACAAAACCATTATGGCGGACGGTTATCCATAAACATCTTGTTATCTTCCACCAAGTCCCCAAATCAAACACCGAAAAGGCGAAATACCCAACCCCAAGATCATCGCCTCGTCACCAGGGGAATTGAGGAAAATACTTCTGGTCTTAAGTCGGCAGATACAGTCGAGAAGTAGAGGGCCACTGAAAGGACAAAACCTCGAAAACCCTCCTCGGCCCCACTACGGGACCCACAAAGGGGCCAGCGCGGCAGCCGAGTCAAGGTAAGCTTGGCAAAATACTCTTAAAAGTACGACTAATCCGAGGTAGGAAACGGATGAGAGCATATGCCCTTAATCAGCTCGGCCACGGCAAAACAATCAATGATCATCGGCCCCGACAAGAAGCTTCCCAAAGCCCGAAGGGGTGCCGACACACACAATCACCAACTCCCCGACGATGCCCAATCCAATCATCCCCGACACATTGCAGACCATTTATTACCACCGTAACATGCTCCCCTATCAATGGCTGCCACATCACAAGGCCATTCAGGTATAAAGTAGGAGACATTCTCCACTGTTGAAAAAAAAAACCATTTTTTTCAGATATCCTATTACGTTTATCATATTCACTTATCTGGATCCAAGACACAAACAATCATTTGTTACACATTTATTATACACAATGCTGGAAATCTTACTCTCACGCCAGAGGGTTCTAGTTGGGGCACTCCCGACTCCTTAACATCGCTTGTTTTGTCTTATCCAGGTTATCAATCAAACGGACGACACTCCCACCTTTGTTTCTGATCGTTGTATTTTATACGTCGATTTTATATACTTCTATGACTTAAATTATGCTATTTCACGAGGCTTTTGGCTACTGATATGTGTTTTCAGTGAGTTTTGTGAGTTTCAAGGTTTTTAGTGAAAATATGCAAAGCACAAGACTTTTATATGCAAAATCCAAGAAGGGGCCAGAATGAAAAATTGAAGAAGAAAATAAGAAAAGCACGCTGGAAACTTTGCGGTCGCAAGGTGTTCCAGACCTTGCCCCCGCAAGGTGGACAGTAACATCAAGAAATCAGACCTCGGATTTTAGAGGACCTTGCGATCGTAAGGTGCTCCATACCTTGCGACCGCAAGGTGGTCAGAACACGAAAATTTGCGTTTTCACTGGAGATTCGATTGAAATACAACTCCTCGGTATAAATAGGAGTTGGTAGCCAAAGCCTAGGATATAAAGAAACGGCTGGAAACAGTTTTGTATAGCTTTAGAATAGATTTTAGTTTGTATAACATATTTAGTTATTGTAATTACAAGTATTGAAGATCAAATTATGTCTCCTATCATCTCCATGCTGTTCATCTTCAAGGATGAACTAAATCATCCTTAATCTAGGAGGTGGGAGGTAACTTGTATCGAATTTATGTTTTAATTCATATATATGTTCATTTAATTCTTGTTGATTGTGGTGTTTATCAATCCCTATATTATTTCGCTTTGAACAAATGAATGTAATCGCAAATAATAAAGGCCTAGAGGCGCGGATAACTGCATGACCAATGTGCACATGTCGTACACTAGCTCACCATCACAATAAATTGGACATATCGATGAGCGAGAGTGATAAGTTAGGGCCAGGTTCATATATGACCTAGGTGACAGATAGATCATGTGTTCTTGTGCTTAGGATATAAAATTGATAAATTATTCGGGGATGGAGGCTGAACTAATAATTCAACAGACTATATCTATCTTTTATGAACGAACCCAAGAAATTGAATGATAATTATTTTGAATTAAACATAAAGGAGATACAAGTGAAACCTTAATCATAAATTGTCATCCAACATAAGATCTTCATAATCTGTAATTGCTGCTAACTAGTTAAACATCTAAATAATAATAGTAGTTTAGAATAGAATAAATATAAAAACCCCCCTTAGATTAATAATTTGCTATCAATAAATTGCACTATCTGTAATCTCTTGTCTCTGTGGGTTCGACCCTTGCTTCCAAAACTATTCTTCAATAGTCTTGTCCACTTGCAAGGAAATAATTAAAATAAGACATCGACCAAGTTTTTGGCGCCGTTGCCGGGGACAAGCTAGTTTACATAGTTAGTTTGTTGGTAGCGTAATTTTTAATTTAATTTAATTTTCAATTTTATAAAAAAAATACAAAAATATTTTATTTTATTTGTTTTTAATAGTTAGTTGTTTTTAAATTGCTTTATTTATTTTATTTTATGCATGGTCGTAGATCTTTGAATCCCAAACTGGTAGAACTGAATCAAGATATAAATAATATTAGAAGGAATCAAGAAGATCTTGAAAATCTAGCTCCTCAGCCTGATAATCAAGAACAATTGAATCAAGAGGATCCTCTGGTTGATCCTACAATGGAATATATTAATCAAAATCCTGAAAATCCGGTTCACCCGGTTAATGCGAATCAAAGAGAAGAAGAACTTGCTAGAAGAAATATGGAAGTAGTTGTTAATCAAAGAACTATTAATGATTTCAGTAAACCTTCATTAAATGTAGTAACATCATGTCTAGTTTTACCAGATGCAGTAAGGAATTTCGAATTAAAAAGACATTATTTTAATGCTATACCTTCCTTTCATGGAATGCCTCACGAAGATCATGTTAGCTTATTAAGAGATTATGAATACATGATGAATACTTTTCCTTTAGGAGGGTTGACTGAAGACCAAGTTAAAATGAAATACTTTCCCAGTGCGTTAAAAGATTTGGCAAAGCGATGGTTTATGAATCTAACACCTAGTAGTGTTTATACTTGGGCTCAATTATATGATTTGTTTATGAGTAAATACTATAAACATGCATCTCTCACTGAATATAGAAAGCAAATCATGTCATTCCAAAATGAACCAGGTGAAACTTTCCATGAGTCTTGGGATAGATTTAAAAATCTGCTCATTATGTGTCCTCATCATAATTTGGCTCAACATGTGTTAGTACTTCAATTTTATCATGGTCTTTCGCCAGACTTATAAACCATAGTTGATAGTGCAGCTGGTGGTTCTATTAATAGAATGACACCAGAAGCACTAGAGGAATTATTTGAGATGTTAAGTATTAATTCTCAACAGAAAAGTGCTAAAGGTAAAAATAGGAGTCTATACCAAGTTCAAGAAAAATCAGATACACAAGCTCAATTTGAAAATTGGCCAATTCAAGAAGCATGTGCTTTATGTGGATTATATTCTCATGCTACTAATTTTTGTCCATCAAGTGTTATGTATGTTGAACAGGCTAATGCCATGAACGTATACCCTCAAAGTCCAAGGAATGATCCCTACTCAAACACATATAATCCTGGTTGGAGGAATCATCCTAAGTTTTCTTGGGGAGGAAATAAACCTTTACAACCTCAACAATTTCAGCCTCAACAACCACAGCCTCAACAATTTCCAAATCAAAATCAATTAAGGATTGAAGAAGTTCCAAAACAAGATGGAACAAATAAAAGTCAAGTTGTGTTGGTAAAGTATCTGCTTGAAGAAGTTGAAAATTTGAAGAAGCATATTGTAACTTCTGAAACCGAAAAAAGAGAAGAAGGGAAGTTCCCTATTCAAACTGAGCAAGCAGAATCAATCAGTGTTCTGCGAAACGGTAAAGTAATAGGAGAAGAGGTAAGTGATCCTGTTTATTCTTCTAATATGCCTGATGAAGTAGAGAATTCTGAAAAAGAAGTTGAAAAGGATAATAGTAATGAGAATAACAACATAATTAATCAAGAAGTAGAAGTTCCAAATAAGGAGCAAGAGATAGAGGATGTTAAAGTAGAAAATAATGAAGATGTTAAAAAAGGAAAGAATGAGGAGGTTAAAGTAGAAGAAATAATTAAACCAGAAAATTTTGAATTCATGCCATCTGTTAAATCTCCTCCAGTAGAAGAATTAAAGCCGTTACCACCCCCACTTAAAATATGCATTTTTAGGGGAAGGTAAAACTCTACCTGTTATAATAGCAGCTGATTTAACTGAAGAGCAAGAAGCAAGTTTATTGAAAGTTTTATGGACACATAGAGAAGTCATAGGATGGTCGTTAGCTGATTTAAAAGGTATTAGTCAATCTATGTGCATGCATAAAATACATTTAGAAGAAGGTAGTAAACCTTCAAGAGAAAGATAAAGAAGACTTAACCCACACATGGAAGAAGTTGTAAGGAAAGAAGTTCTTAAGCTTCTAGATGCATGTATAATATACCCAATATCATATAGTAAATGGGTTAGTCCAGTTCAGGTAGTTCCTAAGAAGTCAGGAATTACAATTGTTAAAAATGAAAAAGATGAATTAGTCCCTACAAGAACAATAATTAGTTATAGAATGTGCATTGATTTGAGAAAACTAAATGCGACAACTAGGAAAGACCACTTTCCTTTGCCATTTATTGGCCAAATCCTTGAAAGACTAGCCGGTCACGAGTATTATTGTTTTCTTGATGGTTTTTCTGGTTAGAACCAAATTCCTGTAGCACCTGAAGACCAAGAGAAAACCACTTTTACATGTCCTTTTGGTACTTTTGCTTTTAGGAGAATGCCCTTTGGACTATGTAATGCACCAGCCACCTTTCAAAGATGCATGATTTCTATATTCTCATATTTAGTTGAAAGATGTGTTGAAGTTTTCATGAATGATTTTTCAGTTTTTGGAAACTCTTTCGACCATTGCCTAGAAAATCTTACATCAGTTTTGAAAAGATGTTGTGAAACAAATTTAACCCTAAGTTGGGAGAAAAGCCATTTCATGATCAAGCATGGAATTGTCTTAGGCCATGTTGTGTCAAATAAAGGTATTGAGGTTGATAAAGCAAAAATTGAAGTTATTTCACAACTACCTTCTCCAACTTCTGTTAAAGGTGTTAGAAGTTTTCTAAGGCATGCTGGTTTGTATAGAAGATTCATAAAAGATTTTTCCAAAATCTGTAAGCCTCTATGTAACTTGTTAGCAAAAGATACAAAGTTTGTTTTTTATCAAGAATGCTTAGATGCATTTAATTTATTAAAAGAAAGATTAACTACTGCCCCTATTTTATCTGGCCCCGATTGGTCTCTTCCTTTCGAAATCATGTGCGATGCATCAAATTTGCAATTGGAGTCGTGTTAGGACAAAGGGTAGATAGAAAGCCTCATGTAATACATTATGCTAGTAGAACTCTAAATGATGCACAACTAAATTATACAACAATGTAAAAAGAATTTTTGGCGCTTGTGTATGCTTTAGAAAAATTTAGACCATATCTATTAGGATCAAAAGTGATAATATTTTCTGATCATTCTCGCCTTTAAAATATTTATTAAGTAAGAAAGATGCTAAGCCTAGACTAATTAGGTGGATGCTATTATTACAAGAATTTGACATCACAATCAAAGATAAAGAGGGAACAGAAAATGTCATAGCCGACCATTTGTCTAGATTAGAATTTTCGCCCTTACTTGAACGTGATGATCCAATTCCTATAAATGAAGATTTTCTCGATGAGCAAATCGTTAGCTATTAAAGATTCGCACTAACTCATTGGTATGCCGATTTTGTCAATTATTATGTGTCTGATATCATAAATCCCGATTTTGATCATTATGAAAAGAAGAAATTTTTGGTCATGAAGTGAAAATTATTTTGGGAAGAGCCTCATTTATATAAAATATGTCCGTACTTTAATTAGGCATATATTCCGTAAAAGACCAACAAAGTATTATGAAATTTGCCATGAATACTTGTGGAGGTCATTTTAGTGAGAATAAAAGTAGAAAATTTTTACAATCTCTGTTTATATTGGCCTATCGCTTTTAGAGACCGTGAATTATTTTATAGAACTTGTGATAAATGTCAAAAACCTGGTGGAATAGGAAAAAGAAATGAAATGTCTTTGCATATTAACATGGTTGTTGAAATCTTTGATTGAGGCATTGATTTCATGGGTCCTTTTCCGTTGTCAAATAATTGTGAATATATTTTGGTAGTCGTTGATTATGTGTCTAAATGGATTGAAACCATAACTACAAAACAAATGATGGTAAAAACCGTGGTTAAATTCGTTGAAGATCTTTTTGTTAGATATGGAGTACCTAAGGCCATAATAAATGACCAAGGGACTCACTTTACTAATAAATTATTGAATAATGTCCTCAAGAAACATGGTGTAACTCATAAGTTAGCTACACCATATCATCCTCAGACATCTGGCCAAGTAGAGGTTAGTAATAGACAAATTAAAGCAGTATTAGAAAAGATTGTTAGGCCTAATCGTAAAGATTGAGAATCTAAACTTAAGGATGCTTTATGGGCATACCGAACTCCTTTTTCAAGACCCCAATAGGAATGAGTCCATACCGAATGGTATATGGCAAAGCCTGTCATTTACCGCTTGAAATCGAGCACAAAGCTTATCGGGTCGTTAAAGACTTAAATTTAGATTTAACCTTGGCGGTGAGGAAAGATTGTTTCAATTGAATAAACTAGAAGAACACATGCTAAATTTATGAGAATGCCAAAACGTATAAAGAGAAGATCAAGATGTATCATGATATGGGGTTAGCCAATAAGATGTTTCGACCAGGATTGAAAGTGTTACTTTTTTAATTATAGACTTTGGTTATTCCATGGAAAGTTGAAATCTAAGTGGTTTGGTCCTTTCATAATTATCCGAATTTACCCTCTTGGAGCTATTGATATAAGAAATCCAAAGAATAATGAAGTTTTTAAAGTTAATGGACACCGACTCAAGCCATACCTTGAACCGATGTCGCTTGAACGAACAATTGAATTAATTCGCTTGGCCGACAATGCACCACCAAATGATTAGGTTTGCAGCTGGGTCGAGCCAAAGACGTTAAACAAAGGCGCTAAGTGGGAGGCAACCCACTATTATGAATTTTATTGCTTTATAGTTAATTTAAATATGTTATTCTCCAAGAATTTAATTTTGGACATTTAATTTTTAAATTAAATATAAAAATTCAAGTTTGGGGGAGAAAAGCATCTTAATGTTGTATTTATATGTTGCTAATAATTTTAGTCTAGAGTTTTTGTAGAGTTTTATAATGCAGGAAAGTAACGAAACGTAATGAATATAACGAGGGACTTAAATCACA